>FAPP01001004.1:8753-25570 GCA_001485965.1 Heliconius ismenius | reverse complement strand
GTCAGGAATGAAGTGTCTTAGGACTAGGTTCCCTCTGCCTACCCTGCTGAGCGTGATGTGCGGGATACAGCGTGAAGCTGATTTGATTTTATTGTACCAACCCAACGTTGCACTATGTGTATCCATAGATAAAAACCAAACATATATTTGGTCAAGTTAGCAATTTTAAAAAATGTATGATTTGCTCTATATACTTTACTGTATCTAAATAACTTCTTAAGGTAAATGAGTTTAATAATTTATGTAAGTATAAGTGTTCCAATATTTTAGAATAACTATTGTAGTCAAGTATGTTATAGTGAAGAATATCATCCATTTTGCAATTGTACTCTTCTAGGCACTGAGTTTAAGGACAACGCCAGACCGGTTGAGCATTATGTGAAACGAATACTAATGTACCAAGAACAATTAATCATTATTGTTATATGAAAATCTTTAGTTATATATTTATAAAATTAGTACTTTTATCCTATTTGGACCTGATAGTTCTAATGTAGAACTAGAATTACATCAGTTCAAATGAAATAATCATAACTTATGATAATATTAATGTCTTTCTTTTATTCTGAAATACTGTATAAGCAACGTTAATTATATTGCAAATTACTTTAGTTATTACACTCAACTATTTCAAATTCATTAACATTCAACAATAACTATTTTTTGGTCATAATCCAAAGAAACAAATTTAAAAGATTTTACTAACTTTTGCACGTAATGTTACACCAATGAGATATAAATCTAAAGTGGCTAAAACTGTGGGCAGAAACTAGTAATTTAATATGCAAGTATATGTAACATTTACTGAAAGGCAATAATTTCATTCTATCGTAATCGCAATCTTTGATCCCTGCACGTTTTGACAGCTGAATACTGCCTGCAACACAATTTTCTCAGCACTTTCCCAAGATGATTAACAGTTTGGGAGTTACAAGTCAATGTAAGTGGAAAAGTTTTCCCTTTACTATTCATAAAAAAATCTATTGTGTATTATAATTTTCTTTTCACATATTCACTTGAAATTGTGTGTGTTGTGTAATTTTTAATGCATGAATTGTCTCTGTATAGATTTTTATTATTATTTTGGTACTAAAGTGTCGTTAATCGGGCAATTAGTTATTAGTTATTACAGCACTGTTATTTATGAATAATATATGAATTAAACCAAATCTATATTTGATAGGCTAGGTTTAATATTAATAAAAATTAGAAATATTACATTTTCCTGATTTTTCTCACATTTTTCCTATTTTCGAAGGTTCCAGTAATTAGAAAGCGATTCGTGTTGCAAATGAGTGGTCATATGGGCACACTTGCTTAATGCGGCGCACGCGCACGTGCCCGGCTTTCGTAGTGGACACCCAAGGCTCCTACAATACACTATTGTGTAACTAATCTTTTATAAATACTAAATATTATCATATATTTCACATAATCGTTTATACAAGATGGATAATACATATTGCCCCACCATACTTCTCTCTTTTTGTATGTTTCCAAATACAAAGATTTGGCTTTAATTCCTAAATAAAAATTTTAAGTGAAAAATAGTAAAGATTACTAAATTGAAATTAAATAGAATTATAATTGTAAATACTCGTATATACATTTAATTTCCCAATTATGTTAACAAGTAAAATAATTTACATTATTTTACTTTAATTTAACAATAACGATTTTATTTTAATTAAACATTTCATTTCATGTATATTAATATTCAAAACATATTAAACATTTAAATTAAACATATTTCTATTTGTAGCCTTTTTTACTCACTGTATTATTCTATGAGAAGCTATATTAATTAATTTAATTAAAAAAATATATTAAACATTACTGTACCTTTTTAGATTGTAATTAACGTAAAGGAACTATATGACAAGTGAACCATAGTTAAACTTGACTGGTACCTAATTGGACAATTATCCCTTTTCAAGTTATTAGATAACGTGGTTTAATGATAATAACTAGTTTGACTCGTTGAAACGCGAAATAAGTGAGCGAGCTTGTTTGAAATAGTAATATTTAGGCAAAGGTCTAAATAACTTTAACTACTATAAAAGGTATGGTAAAAAAGCATAAAACTTTAGCGTTATTAATTGAGTTTAACATATAGATAGGAATTTGGGATAATCTTTAAGTGCAATGATTAGAATAAAAACCTCTAAAACAAGGTCACAATTAATTGCTACACAAACTTATTGTTTAGTATTGGAGAGGTCATATTGCTTAAGAACACATTACACATTGTAAATTTGGAAGTTATTAGTGTTAACATCCTCGTTGTTCTTTTTCTAGAATGTTCGTAATGGTTCATACGAATATAATATAAACTGTAACTTTTAACAACGTACATAGCAACTTTGTTACTACTGTAGTACTATTGATATAATACATTAAATAAATTAGTATTTTTTTGAGTTCTAATCTTAAGATAATTAATTAGTCATTTTATTTAAAAGGAGAAAACGAATTTAATAGTATAACTGAGTTTATAATAAAATTGAGCACAAACCCCATAGTTAATAAGCAAAGTAATGAACTTCGAAGGCAGAGGAAACCAGGGAACCTAGGATCAAGACACTCCGTTCCGAATAAAACATCGCCAGTAACGAACTTTATTGTTATTAATTTACTACCCTTGTTTACTGTATCGATTAAATATACTCGTACTATTATATCATTATTTTTTTACATTTCCTCCCACTGGTAGGTATCTAGACAAGTGCGGCGTCGAGTTCCGCCAATCAACGTCTAAAAATTTACCAGAAAGGGAATGGAGTGAAGACTAAGTTCTCTCTGCCTATACTTAAAACAGGATGTGGTGTGAAGCTAAAAAATCAATATTTATGGAACTCTACATTTCGTGGTCCATCACTAATTTGTAGCTATATGTCTATTAACTATTTAGTTCTACTTTTCTATTAACGTATTTTGTAATGACTAACCTTTTTTGTATGAAATAGAGCAAAGTGTATATTTTATTTGTATACTGCATTTAACTGCCTGTGACTAACTTATAATGTTTTACGCTAAAAATTATGCATACTGCTTTCACTGACTTCGACACACGTATTTAAAAAGGAATTTCTAAATTTATCAAAATAAACTGATATAAATTGAATTTGTTAACTGTTTTATATATGTTTCAAAAAAAAATATGCCATTTTTTTAAGAAAGCGAAAGCGGCAAGAAACAGTCATTAAAAAGGTGTATTTATAATATAATATTATAGCATTCATAAATATACAGTTCACTCTTGTATACGTGTACAATATTTTGCTTCATATTATCACAGTCGTATTGAATTCTAATCATATTTGAAAAATATTTTTTAGTCATAAATAATATAATTCTCTTTCTTTTTTATCAAAATAAAGAAAATATTGTCATTAAGGCAAAAAGAAGAAGTGAATTCCTATACTAGATTCTCTGCCTACCCTGCTGTATGCGGAATACAGCGTAAAGCTGAGAAGGAGAAAACATGACAATTTAATTTATTATTTTAATAGATTAATCAACTAGAAAGAGTTCGATAAACTATTTTATTGTATCAACAAATGCTATTAGATAACGCAACGCTCAGTTTTTACAGTTACGTGGTAGTAGTTTGCAATCAGCCGTAGATATCGTTGCGTTCATATACATCAACTATTCATTATTAGTCGGAAGTATTTCCTCTAATTATTTAGCTAGATTTACTATAGTAAACACAACTCCGATAGAAGTAATGTTGGCTGTCTTACCGTCTGTGCCGTGCCGGATGGAACGCTACGCTACCTACGAATACATATTACGATTTTTGCGTGCACCGGCTTAATTGCGTGATATAACACTTGGTTGCTATATTTTTACCGATATAAACATTAATATTTTAAAATTATTATGATTATTATTAATAATAATAGTTTTGAAAGATTATATTAGATATGAGCAATTTAAATTATTTTATATCATCAAAATTACTTTTTCTTTTAAAGTAAGCATTGAAATTAATATATTTATTAATCTTTTATTTAAATCTACAAAACATAAGCTGAATCTCTAATTTGTAGAGAAAAGAGACGATGTCAAGAGTGACTCTCTGTTCTCACCAAGTCTACTATCAGCCATATTATTTCTATCTCCTTTCATATATATTTTTAGCATACTTTGAAAATTTTACGTCCGACATAACTTAGCAATTATCTATTTAACAAGCTATAGCACTCACCAAAACACAATCAGCTGATCTACGAGTTCACTGTAAGTCTTTGCTACACAGAAATTTAGTTATTGACAAGACAATACTAAAAGCTGCTGAATCTTGCCAAACTGTTTTTATAATGTCTAAATATTTATTGGAGAGATTGTAATGGAGATACACATTGAATGGAAATTGTCTATAAGCGATACACGTAATTTTGGAACGGTTCCGAGTGTCGCAAGCGGCTGCGCGCGTGTTGTGCGCGGGAAAGTTCTGCCTTTACTGTTCTCTTGTCTCGGCTGGTCGGTCTGTAACACGCCAAAGGGAGCAGCGGCGCTAGATTGTGAATGCAGATGCTGTCCGCTGTCTCGACTGGTGCCGTTCTCCTCCAAAATAATGTCACGTTACATTTTGTTTTGATATTACTTGTTTATAATCGAAATTTATATAATTAACTTACGTGCTACTCTAAGCATTTTGTTATTGTTTGAATTTAGAATGTTGTAAGTCTTCTATTGTATAAGATACAAATACAATTTTGACTGTAGACATCGCGTTGCACTTGAAACACGACTCATAATATGAATTTGATTTTAACTCGAGAAAATGTTTATATTTGAAATTTGTTACTTTTATTTGTGTTGTCCCTCACTGCTGAACGTAGACATCTCACTAAGTTAGAGCTTCAGCTCTTTGCTTGTATCGGTTCACAGCCACTTTGGGTACTTATGTGGTCACTCAATCTAAATTAAGTACGTCCCTCCAAGGAACTTTTGGAATATTCTATAATCAAATTCTACGTTTTAGGATCATCAAATCAATTTAATTCCGTGGCTATTATGAGAAATAATACATTGAAATTTGTAATAATATTACGATTTTTGTTCTCATCTAAATTATCGACAAAGTAAAACAAAATAAAAATGTTATTATATATAGCCCTTATGTTATTATGACTCTACCTGTACAGTGCACGATAATATAAAAGGATTACATCAATTATATAATAAATGCAAGGTCATTATTATACGAGCTTTCAACAACTTTCTCAAGGGTATCAGCAATTTCAATAAAGATAGTCGTGAAAATATTTTTATTTTATGAATATTGGACGTTATTATTTTATGATTTCAATATCATCACCTTCTAAAAAGGCTAAACTTAATCAAAATATGTAACCCTTCTAGTTTGACCAATAATTACATAATCCTAACTAGGCAAAGGATTTGAATTCAAATATCAGTCAAAAAGTTTCAATCGTATAAATTTCTTTGAATGTATTCCTTTGTATATTATATGTAGAGAAAAAGTAAAAAAGGAAGTAAATGATAGTACTTGTACCAAAGAGTAGTATTTACTTAATTATCAAACAATCAGTGAGAATGAGGCCAGTAGTGGCGCAGGGTATGTGATTGTAAACGCGAAACGCAAATGAAATATTTATTAAAATTTCTTCGCTCTGGAGTCGAGGCAAAGCGCATCGCAAATAGGGAACGGAGTTTCTTAACACTTGATTCCTTCTGCTTTTCCCGTTGTATACGGGTTAAAGCGTGAAGCTGATTTATCACATAATCTATTTAGATTTAGTTTGTTATTTACATCAATTCTGTTTGTAATATTCCATTTATTTATTATGAGAATACGAGTATAATACCACTCAATTTATTTTTATAAGTCAGCAGATATCCATCGGAACTGCACAATACATGCGTAATATATTTTGCTACGTAAAGTTATATTGCAGTAATAATTTCACGCCTTGTCCACTGCACATTATTATATACAATAATACATAATAGTTTTATTTAAGAGTTCTTGTTTTAACGACAAATTATATATACTATAAGAATAAATACAAAATACTTAAATTAAATTATTTCGTATTTATTCTTATTGTACCTACACATAATATTTTGACGGGATTCCCCGATGTTTAGCCCCTATATTACCTGTCCCTAGCGAAACAGGCATGCTCCCGCATTTAAACGTTTTATATTGATATCTATCACATAACAGATGGCTAAATAAGAAAAATTACTCTTATTTATATTATTTTCCAAGTCTCGCTTTTGGTGAAAGAATCCCGCTTTCTTATATAAAACGGCCTACCTACAGTGGCGTAGCGAGCTTAACTCGCGCCCGGTACAAAATACTTTTACATCGCCACTCAGGCGAACACAATATAATTTTATATGTATGTTTAAATAGTTTTGCGGACTATTTGGCGCCCCTTTATGAGCGGCGCTCGGGGCATGATGACCCCCCTTTTCAATGAATTTTCATATTGAATACGTTATATTAGTTTAAATTCTTTATTTTGGAAAATATTAACCCCTTTAGTAGATATGTAAAATATTTGTTTTCATCCCCCCCCTTCAAACTTTCGTACTAAAATAAAACTTATATATGACTTGCAGGTCAGACATATTATTTAAAACTTTTACAAATTTCGTACAACGGGGTCATATCCAATATTACAGCAGGATTGCACATCAAAAATATAGCATGTACCAATATTGGCTAGACGTTGCACGTCTGGGCTCTGTGGCACAATCCGATGAGCTGAATCGTTATGTAATACCACCGAGATTTTATCCACCTACATAAATTAACATTGATTGCTTCTTACCATTAATAGTAAAAGTAAAATATTAGGTAGGTACTGTATTAAAAATATTTTTATTAAAATAGCTATGCAAGTATTTTTTAAAATAATAAAAAATTAAGCAATAGTTTGACTAAACTTTGAGTAATAATTACTTAAGCTTTGTAAAAAGTAAATAAATCGTATCGAATTCAAGATCTAAGAAAGTCTGGGCTATAATTGATTCTACCGTACTGACATAGTAAATATTACTGATTCTATTAACGTCTCACGTCGTATCGCCATGGAAACATTGCAGTAGATGGGTGGCGCGGGGAGGAAATTCCTCCGAAACCGTACAGTAATGGAGTGCTACGTATCCAGATAGTGTGAATGTTACTTTGGTCTGGAAAGGTAAAGAAAAATGGTTGCGATGATTATTAGATGAATTGATCTGAGTTTAAATATAAAGCCAATGTGTATCCATATTATTTCTTTAACATCGCGTTTATGAAAAAAAATTAAAAGTTTTTCAAAAACATAAAAAAGTACATTTCGATACTACTGTGTATATCTAACAGTATAATGGTGTAAAGAGAATGTCGCCCATTAATATATAATTAACTCCAATACGTGACTGCTGCCCATTTCCTATATGATGTCACTGTAAATTACTTGTTACAGAGTAAAAATTTAAACATTAATTCTACTTGAAAGCATACGTTGTATATTCATTACTTAATTAGTACACTGCTGTGATTTGTGATCACTAAGCACCTATTACATAAGGCAAACTGATTCTACTGTTAATTTTTTTGTCATTAGGCATAATATTAATTTCGTATTCGTACATATTTCTATATTACTTAAAAACAGATATGGCCATTAATATCGCATAAAACGCCGAAACTATAAAGGGAATCAAAATTAAAAGGGTACATTGACCTGGTATAACATACTATCGTCGTGTAACGTTCTCTAAAATATATAACCTCTCATCAGGGTTGAGATTAAACCCACAACATAAATATAAATACAAAAACATTTGTATAACATATAAATAAAACACAGTTTTTAACACAAAAAGTTCATTCAAGTCAAAGATAGCCATAAAATAAATTCGTTCTGCTGGCAGCCCTAATTTTTACTGTCAATGTCAAAATCACAATTATAGGTGTGAATATGACATCTTAATATTTAAACTTTATTTTTTTCGGGAATTATGATTTACTTTGTGAGAAGATAAAGTAAATAATCCTTCGATAATGTCATCTACAGCATCTAAATTAGTTTTAGGTCTATCGTGTGCTATCTCAATTGGAATCGTTTCATATGTGCATATCAAACAACAGGCTGATAGGTATTTAACTCACTTATTATTTGATTTTTGCATTTTGTCTTTTGTCCAGAACATGGAAATGAATATAAAATAAACTTTTTGTTTTGTTGATTATACCAATCTCTAAAGTGGATGGTAAGGTGTCAAATTGCAATATTGATTTTGAGGTTCTATTCCTTTATTGAGGAATGTATTTGAATCACATTATGAAAAGATTATTACTGTTTTTTAAACAATCATGATCATCAATCAAATCTTCAATCAAATCATGATGAACACAAGAAAATCATGGTGTAAATTAAAGTTTAAACAATACTATATACCAATTATAAATAAAATTAAAGAATACGTTGTTTAGAATAATGATTCCATAACTTATGATAGTTATATGTGTAACATCTTATATAGCATACTGTATCCACTTTAAAAGATGGTGCTTTTAGCCTAAGTTTTATTTTTCATTATGTAATTTACAATGTAATGATGTCATCACTAGTGCATTAGTGTCTAATAAATAAATAAAAAATATCCTATTTTTTCATGCTGTATGTCGCACATAGCTGGGTAATCAGAGAGATAGAACATGGGAACCTCCTATTAAGATGTTGCAATTCCCATTAATATACAGTAGAAACTCGATTATCCAGCCTTCAATTATATGGATTTGTGATTATCCAGACTAAGATTATTGGTAAGTTAAATCAACATTGTAATATATACTTTTCTTTTCAGAGAGAGAATGCATGAAGGAGTCATAAGAGATGCTGAAAGACAACAAAGAAGAAAAATAGAAAACTTGTATATATTAGAAAAACAAAATGAACTAACTAAACAGCTAAAAAAAGAATTAGGTAATTCATAATAAAACAAATGTTATCATTACATGACTATTTATTGTACTACATTAATATAGATATTGATTACTGAAATTACTTTTTTTTTGTATTAAGCCATTCCTTTAACATTACATCTTTAAGATTCAAATTTGTTCCAGTTGGCTCTTTTTTATCATTATAGTCTACAAAACCATCCAAACGAAGTTTTTCTTTAGCCACAGCAGCAAGACACTCAAATGTTTGTGGTTCCCATGCTGCTAAATCTGACAGAGATTTTCTGTCCAATAATACATTAGATCGTTCTAAACCTTCCCTTAAGGCAAAAGCTGTCATGTTATGCTGTGCAGTAGCTGCCGATATACGAATATCCCATAAGTCTTTCATATCTTGTTTCTTCAATTTTCGAGCCTTAGTAGCGTATACTAATGCTCGATGGACATTACGCACTGCAACAGAATAACAATTCCTTCGCCGCCCAATGTAATGCGCTGCCAGCCTAAAAATCCTCCTTTTCCTCCAAAATTCATCAGGTCCTCGAGTTCGCACCCAATTGGCAACAGTTAAAAAGACCATAACTGCGTATTGTTTTTAACTATATTAACAAGTTAACAAATAAATATAGCTTTATTTCAAAAATAATTGTTTATTGGTAGATATAAAATATATTTTAATGTTATTATTCGACTTCGCTACCTTTATTAGATTTTAAGAACTATATAACCTAGAAATACTTGTGACAGTTGACATTTGAATTGACAGATCATCGGATGTAGAAATGATATGCTTTCCATTCTTCGCTGCGGGTAAAATAGGGTTTGTACCATAATATTAATAAATTATTTCATTAGTTAATCTACTACATACTTAAAAAATATTTTAATGTGGCCAGTTGAACTGCGATAATTTATGCTCTAGAAGTCTTCCTTTTTTTTCATGCTCACGTATAAGTAAACGTTTAATGTTCAATGATCAAAGAAAAATTTTCTCAATTCTATAATTTATCAGGAACTATTTTTATGTATCTGAAAGTACTGATATCGTTGAAGTTATTTGTATATGTACAGTTATTTCATGTTATTATAGTATTTTTAATATATTATATTTTATGGCGCATTATATTTTTAAAATTTTTTACTTGGATTTTTCTTTTAATTTTTTAAAATATACTTTATGTTAACACGATAAAATTAGTACATTTTCAAAATAAATTAACGTTACAAATATGATATCTATTATCTGTATTATAAATTTAGTTAAAGCCAAAAGAGGAATAACAATAATATAAATATCATTCAGTTTGCAGCATTATACTGTTGAGTTTCTTCAATTTCACTGTCTTCTTCATGCATATTAAATGATGCACTGGAATCTTCAAACTTATCGTTAACAGACATTAAGTGTCTTATGTTAAAATTTTTACTCTCTTTCCTGTATTCAGTGTTTCTATATTCATTATTACTTATGGACTTTAAAGTCAGGATCTATAAAAATAAAGTCCAGTTACTTACGCTTATTATACTTATTATTAAGAAAAGATATGTAAGGTAGATGAGCCGAGTTTTTATTTATAGCCAACACACAAACCAAATAAGGAGGAAAGTGTCTGGTTGTTATTACTATAGGTTTGGGTTTGATTCGGGAGAATAGAATATATTCTGATAAAATAATGGGGCATTGGGCCGTTCCAAAATTTAAAGCACAATATAGGGTATCAGGGTATCTTAATATTAGGCTTCCAATACCTAGTTATCCTCCAAAACACAGAAAATGCTTTAAGCTAAAGAACATGACGAATGAACTGAGAACGTGATAAGTACATTTAGAAACTTATATACTTACTTCCAATAAAATAACCACAAAAAAGAAAAATGAATGTGTGTACATCGAAATCTTAATAATTCGATTAATGACATCTCCACAACCAATGGTATTTATTGAGTAAGTGTCCAACTCTTTTAAATAATTAGTTACGCATGCTCCACTTTTACAGCAACTAAAACAATAAGATTTTTTCACATAAATATATAGCAATCTATGAATATAACGCATTTTATATAGGTTATATAGGTACCTGTAAGGCACGCTGTCCGATTCCGTTGATTTTGTATCTCTTAGACGAACAGGGTCCCCCTCATAGTCTCCTACTTTATCGTGCCAATTTTGTGTAAACCAATCTTTATAGGAATTCAACTTGAACAAACAAAATGAAATGAAGGTGTGGGGATAATTATATGTCACAATAATAATTAGTTACAAAAATCTTACTCCACAGCATCCCAAACACCATTGCAGATTATCAATAAAATGCTTATGCTTTGGATACGATCGGTAATGTTTCATACTTTTGGAAATATAACTAATTGTCACTTCTTGACAAGAGTAAAGTCTCCAGAAGCACAGACAAAGTCCCAAAATGTTTATAATTATTATCCACATTATACACATCCAGAGACGACAGCAAATCACTTTTGCTTTAATGCTAAAATTATAATATCGTAAACTTTATTTCTAAATATGTGGAGTAAATTCCCTAAATATGGACTAGTCGTACAATATGGACCACCGTCGCCTTTCGATATGTAGGTATAGCTGTTAACGAAGTGAATTTAGTCATTTAAGGTGACTCTGCCCCGCCTCTGAATCCCGCTGCAAAATTGCGAACGTTAGTGGAAGCCATTGTTTGATTGCTTACAAATTTGATGAAGATTTCTGGTAAACAATCGAAGAATATTATAATGTGGTTGTTATTTATTTAACCATAATGATTTGACATTCTTGACATTCTTTAAATATTATATTTTTAGGAAGAATTTCTAATGTAACTTGAGCGTGTTAATTACCCTAAATTATGAATACACGTCTTAACTTTTAACATTTTTTTTGATACCCAACAATACGGTTAAGTAAAAAAAAAACAATACGTAACTCTATTGTGTATCCGTAAGCGATCGCGTATATTATATACAGATTGGTCGGAAGCATTATTATTCCAGAGAGCAATACAATTGCATTGACGAGATCGGTGCCTGTCATAAATAGCATATCTCCAACACCTATTGAATGATAATAATATTATTTTGAGTGAAACATAGTCCTTCTGACACAATATCCAGTAAAACCTAGTAAATTATGATCTCAAGGAATTGAGGATTTTATACTATGGAAGAGGGGTTTCTAGTTAATCCAGTTTCCAATAAAACAGGTTTAAAATTATAGTAGTCGTATTTCCAGAGACCCCTGCTTACGTATAAATTTGTTTGTTAATAAATGTTTCGAAACCTGTTCCAACCTGATAAAATATTTCACAGAGAATTAAGCCAATGAGTTTCAATTGTAGAGATAAACATCTTCAAAGTTGTAGAAATCAAATGTCATTTAACCAAGCCCCAAAAAGTCCTATTAATACAGGTATTCCGATTGCAAAATTCCGGGGCCACATTGGATTTGTCATTATTTCAAGATTTCTTTGCTTATCCATGACCCATATGACGGTTTCACTGTACAATTATCTGATCACTATGAAGAGCACAGTCAGCCAAATTTTTTCATCAAATAAAATATATAAGAATATCCATAAAAACCATGGCTATCAATGTGCAGTAAACTACTGTTTCACTGTATTTGGTTGTGTGGACTAG
This sequence comes from Heliconius ismenius, assembly GCA_001485965.1. NCBI lineage: Eukaryota > Metazoa > Arthropoda > Insecta > Lepidoptera > Nymphalidae > Heliconius > Heliconius ismenius. The sequence goes on along the minus strand of FAPP01001004.1, from coordinate 12,987 downwards.
ATTTCCAATCAGATTCATAAGACAAAGTGCGACGTTGAGTTGCGAAAAAAAATCAATTTATAACAATTAATACAAATATAACAAAGAGAGTATTTTTATACATCTTTCTTGCAATATAATTATCTGTTCTGATAGTATATGTCATATAATCAACTTTCGTAATACTTGTTTATCACATTCTATAACCTTGAAGTAATGCTGGTGTTAACATATGATAAATCTTTAGGCCTCTTTTACATAATATTTTATAGTTTAACAATAAATGTTATTTTTTTAGAAAAAAGGATATATATACACTGTTAAGTTTATATATTAGATATTTATACCCTAAATAGCTCATACGTCTTGTCTACTGAGTTCCAATCTTAAACAGGTATATTTTCTTTAAATAAATATTAATCTACATATTTTAAAGAGGATTCAAATCAACACTTACAGAAGAACAGTAATAAGGACCATATGATTGAAATTATAGATATGAGCCATAACATACTCGAAGATAACACAATAAATGGACTATTAGGGCCATTATAGTGCATTTTAATCAAATTCTATATTGTATAACTTATTGACATTGACGTTAATAAAATAAATAAAAATGGCGAGATAAAAACGATATCTCACATAATTATAATATTTATTACAACCTCATTGGTGAATAAATACAAAAAAGTTAAGTATAAAAGGTTATATTTAAAGTTTTTAAAAATATACATAAGTACATAATAACATAAGTAAAAAGGACTACATTCAATTCAAATGTAACTTTAAAAATTGTAAAAAAATAAACCTTTTTTAATGTTCATCCTAAAAATATGTTTTAATATATTTTCTTGAATATACACTTAACTACATCTATGTAGAAAATTTTTAAAAAATCCGTACACTGATATTTAAAAAAAAATAGTAACTTTATTCAAGTTTAGTCAAGTTCTACTTGATTTCCTTACTATATAATTATATAAGCAATAGGTCTTAATATTTTTTTTTATTTAATATATTTTGTAAATATTATTTGAACACTTCATTGTATATTCCATCATATGAAATTTTATTCCATAATATGGTCTATTTGTGTGACGTCACCCATTTGCTTTACATTTGGCGATACTTCAAAATCGCACCCTGTACTGACTACTATATCCTCTACTTTAACTCCGTCAGCAAGTTCCGTCAAAATAAGGCCCTTTTCTTTGTCTACTTCAAACACGCACTGGAAACAAAAAAAGGTTGCATATATATAAATTAATATAACAATATATATTTATAAATTATTTATTTATAACATTAATTACGCATATGTTACTACATATTGTGAATTGTAAATTTTACGGGAAACAAAGTGTTAATTTTCTTAACTAATTCACAAAAAGTATACATGTTACGAAGAATTTGTAAATTAAGTATTCTATGCAACACCTCAGTAATTACAAATTTTTCTTAATAATTATATATAATTTTTTGCATTATATTTCCCAAAACGATAAAATATTATTTTAATTCCTATACTAAAATCTCCTACTCCTGACGGGTAAATGTTAATTTACTGGTGGTTCAGTCCCACCGCTCACCTCGTAAATAATCCCAGTGGTTTTGTAGTAGAGTAGAATAGAACGGCAGAAACCCAGAACACCAAGTTGATCTGCTGTGATATCATAAATTATATACTCACCTTTTCTGTAATGATCATGTCTACACAATTTTTCCCAGTCAGTGGCAAACTGCACTCGGGTACTATTTTGTGGCCACCATTTTTGGCTGTGTGCTCCATTGTGACCACTACTTTAGTTCGCGGCGCCGACACCAAGTCCATTGCACCGCCCATGCCTTTTACCATTTTACCCTAGAAAAGATATTGATTTTGCTAAGATTCATGTCCTCCCAATTAGTTTGGATAATCATCGCTATACTACCAAAATACATGTTTAAATAGTAAAATTCAACATCGCGGTCTTCTAAAATGTAGGATTGTAAAATTTGTAAGAATTTGTATCTTTATATATATTTTTGTTTTTAGAAAAAAAATCTTGTAATAAGCAGATTAAACTTTAAATTTGTAATTTTTATACATTAACAAATTTCACAGTTCCGACATTAGACATTTTCATTGATATTTCAAACAAGTTTGCGTACAATATATTAACGGCTATAAAGTGAAACGTCATATATATTTTATATAGATTCAACTTTACCAATATTATATTAGAGTTCCGCCACTCGTACATTGGGGAATAGGCGGTCTTAACACTAGATTCCCTCTGTGTACCCTGCCCCTGAGATACAGTGTGAAGGTAGTAAAAATGAAGTGGACAAGTTTCTTACAGGAATCATCCAATTAGCTAGATCTCCATATTTTGACACTTGCATAGCTCCAAGGATAGTGAGGTCAATGTGGCCGCCGCGGATCATTGCAAAACTGTCATCCGAAGAAAAATACGAAGCACCTGTGCAACAGAAATCCTTTATAATTAAAAAATAAAAACCGACGTTTTAATAACAAAAAAGAAAAACTAAAGCCCCAATTATGTCAAAAGTAATTACTATGCAGCTATACTATACTACTATATATACACAATTGATATATTGTTATAGGCGATACACCTATTTAAATTAACTAATTAGAAACAATCACGATCGAGACCCATTTAAGTTTTACAATGCTCGTTGAAATATTTTAATTGGTTTAAAATTCTACCCCCGTTTGCCTCTTTCCACCTAAAGTAAGAATAGAACCTTGCCCTCCTATAATGGGAAAATGAAAATAATATAAATATTTAAATCCTTGATCGGAGATTGAACTCACAACCCGTTTACAGTGAAACGCTATTACTGTCCTGCGTGACTAGCTCGCCAAAGAAAATTTATAATGAAACCATTTTTTATTACGCGTTATATAACAGTTTATATTACGCGTTATTTATCTCGTATCAATTGAATCCCTATTTCATAATAATTTGAAATACTTAGACATTATTTTCAATAACATTTCCGTGTTTACTTAGTTTTATGATAATGTAGTATGTTAGCTCAAACCTCAGTCTAGAAATCTTTAATTTACCACTAAAAAAATTATTTCATTTCGAGTATGTAATGTAATCGCACTCAATTCTTGTTAACTAAACAATTGCTTGAAACTACATATCGTATATAATAAAATTTGGAATGTACATGGGAAATGAAATATCTCTTTAACCACGATACAGCATGAAGGTAAAAAAAAAATATTTACCGGGCAATACTGTGACTGTTTCTTTGCCCGCATTAATTAGATCAGCGTCGACTTCTTCTTCAGTTGGGAATGGCCCCAATCCAAGAATTCCATTTTCCGATTGTAATAACACTTTCACATTTTTAGGTATATAATTACTTGCTAACATCGGCATTCCTAAATTAAAAAATCTTTTTGTATATGGAAAACAAATGTGTTTTTTTAATTATTAGTCTAAATATTGTAATAATTAATATTTTCCTATGTTTTCAAAAAAAGTGTCAATTTTTAAAGTAGCGGAATTAGAACTCGCGATTCTTGGGAACCGTACAAGATTTAAAAAATTATACGTTTACTAAAAAAAACAATAATCAATATACAAAAATAATATATAATTATTTTTGTTAGGTTAATAGTTTATAGTTTCATTACAATTCAATGAATAAAATCTATATAAAGTGATATCATATCAACACCAACACTTTGAGGAAAACTTACCTATACCCAAATTTGCGTGCATACCATCCTTAAACTCCAAAGCGGCGCGTCTTATAATTTTTTCTCTCATACTATCAGATGATTTCTTATCTGTTAACTCCTTTGGCTTACTAACAGTTTTCCTTTCAATTCTTTTCTCGTACTTATCTCCCAAAACAATTCTATGCACATATATAGAAGGTACATGAACAAAATTCGGATCAATTTCGTCGACAATCTCTTCCACCTCAGCTATAGTAATTTTTGCTGCTTTACATATGGCTGGATTAAAATTACGAGCGCTTTTTCTAAATATTAAATTTCCATGTTTGTCAGCCTTCCAGGCTTTGACTAAAGCGAAATCACCAGTTATAGCTTCCTCCATGATGTAATTGAGACCGTTGAACTGTTTCTCGTGCCGTGGGTTACTTGGTATGTCGATCTATATAAGGTAAAAAACATACTATTTTAATAAAAAAAATTTTATCTCTACCCTGTATCCCATATGAGGACTGGGTGAGGAGGGTTGGGTGGTCCCTGCCCACCCCG
>FAPP01000999.1:0-12256 GCA_001485965.1 Heliconius ismenius | reverse complement strand
TTTCGAGCTTGTGGTAAATGCTGAAGAGGGTATTCTGTCTGAAGAGGATAGGATAGGATAGGATAGGATAGGAAGCTTTATAAGCACTTAGAATTTTAAAGTTATTTTTTAAACAAAAATGTATTTCCCCAAAATTTTTAAGTACCTAAGTATTTCGAGAACATCTATTTTTATAGAATTTATCAATTATATCTTTATATCAGCTGGATATTTGGATAATAAATATAATCATGCGTGCAATACGTAAATAATATTTAATATGAACCTTATTACAATGCACTGATTAGTCGAGGTGTCCAGTAATTCTCGGTAGGAGTCGTTTCCAATAGCAAATATGTGCGGCGGTATATCACCAATATTGCTATCTTGATAAAAATGTATTTGATCCATTGTGTATATTGGTAGTATTTCATAAGGATTTATTGCAATTAACATGGAGCCTGTGTATGTCTGAAATAATAAGTATACTTAAGTAATGTTTTATAGCTTCACACTGTATCCTGCATGTAGTAGGGTAGGGGAGCCTAATGTTAAGAGGATCCGCTCCCCGCTTTCTTTTTTCATTTCATTTATTTATTTTGAGATATTAACATTTAGAAAATTTTAAAGTACAAATTTTAATTGGAAAACTTAAATGGTTAACCATTTAAGGTAACCATTTAAGTTATAAATCAGTCCAGTGGCGCAGGGACACAAAATATGATCATGAAAATGAAATATTTATTTTAATTTATATTTTAATTTTTTCGCTCTGCTGTTGTTCGGCGTTGAGTACCGCCACTCAAAACGCAATGCTTCCGGAATTAGGCGGATAGTGGAAATCCGAGTGTCTTAACACTAGTTCCTTCTGCTTACCCTGCTGTGTGCGGGATACAGCGTGAAGCTGATTTTTTTATCATTTATAATTTAAATTAGTCAAAGGAAGCTGGAATGTAATAGCTTATAAATATGTCTGATATTAACATACTTATATCTATAAAGTCATTTCATAGTAAATGTGTCCATCTAATAAAAAAAGGTTGCAGTGGGTTCAATTCTCACATACATACAAACAGATTCCCTGTCAATAACACATATTTAAAATATCCAAATATTTTAATTTAATGAGTTTCAGCATTTTTGACAAAACTATTTAAAATAAGAAAATAACTATACTTCTTACATATATAAGCTGTTGGTTGTATCTTATATGTAAATTCCTTAGTATTGTGTACTCCTGTAGTTCCCCCAGTGTGATCATGTCCTCGACACTCGTAATGGAGGTCGCGTGTAGCGGCTTAATAACATTAGTAACAGCTGTAGAAAACACCTCCCCATTGTCATCTTTGACTTGTATCTTTCCTCCAGAACTATTTAAAATCTTAACTGCGATTGGCACCTCAAATTCTGTTTTCTTCTCTGGTTGCAACCACACATATTCCTTAAAAACAATTTAAAATTAAACCTTAAAAACAATGTCATCTGTTTTCCAAAGAATTTACAGGTAGGTAAATTAACATATTACTTACAGATATTTGTATGCGGTCAGCCATTTTGAATCAATCCTTGAGATTCTACTTAATCACTAAAACATTTCTAAATTTACATCACTGTCACAATATTCAATGAGAACTGAAGTATTATGCTGTATTTTATCAAAGCTCTACAATATTTATCATTATTGTAAAGATAAATCAATCTTATCATGAATATTCAAAGATAGCATGTATGACCACATCATTAGACCTTTAATACTAGCACTTTAATAGTTTTGTTATAAAAATTCTGTCTACATATATTATAGTGATAAGAAAATTACTTAATCTTGTCAGGAACACATACTTAACATTCTTTAAACAATTAAACAACAATATAAATTAGTAAATACAATTTATTATAATAATCCAGCATTACAAACAAGTTAACCTATTGATGATTCCAAATTATTTTTTCTTTTCATCTTTCTCTTTTTTTTCTTTTGTTTTGTCATCAGATTTTTTTTCTTCCTTCTCATCTTTTTTTTCCTTCTTGTCTTTACTGTCATCCTTCTTACCTTCTTCAGCATCTCTGTTTGTTATTTTGTTATTGATAAGATTGTGCAATGCTATGATTGACCTCACTAAAGCTGCTAAATATACTACTAGAGATTGATCATTAGTCTTTATATAGAGATTATCAACGAAATTGTCACTAGTAATATCTGGTAACAGATTAAATATATCCTGAAGCTGGTATATAATTTGGTGATTCATTGGTAATGAACCCTGGCCTACTTGGACAAGGTAATCTCTTATTTCACTCAATTGTGAGTGGAGACCTCTAAGGCCGAGCAGTTGATTGGTGATACGTTGGGAGAGACTGCCTACAGTAGTGTCTTTAATATCTCTAAGAAGATGTTCTACACCAACTTCCTCAGCTTCTTCAGCCCCAATTTCACTAGGTACATGTTCAAATGTTCTAGTAGTTGGACTACCATCATCATGCACTTCCTCCACTGCTTGGTAAGCCTCTGTAGGTAAGCCCAAGTCTTTGGGCTTAGCATCTATTATAACAAGTACTGAATTCGGACAGTATCGTCTAATCAATTCATTAATAGCAACATCATTTTGATGTAGTTTAGGCCCTGTGTGATACCAGCCAACTACTTTCTCTCTGGCATTAACTTTTTTAAACATCCCATACATATTTTCCAAATAATCATGATCTAAGAACCAAACTGATTTATCTTTATCATCTTCATCAAAGGGTACTGAAATTAAGAAAAATTTATAAAAAATTAAAAAAAAATCTAAGTATTATGCTGTGGCACTATTACCGAGCATATATTTTTAACCACATTTAACATGTAGTGGCAGTCAAATGGAAATAGCTAACGGTGTGTATGACACATTCTAAGTTCCCAGGGTAACTCTGATCACAAGTACAGTAAGTTATATTTGAAACAATTAAAATGATTATCTTTAGATAAATAGAAAATACTATATAAAATTAACTTTTGGATTCGAATCAGTAGTTCCTGAGATAGTGCATAAAAGCAAATATCTCTTTAGCTTTATAGTGTTAAGTTCAATCTTTATAATCTCAAAATTTTCAACTATGAAACATGCTTCTGTACTAAAGATATAAGACAGTAAATATATTTGTTGAACAGTTCATTGAAGTTAAATAAACTACAGTAGTGTAATACTCTTTTCATAAAATTTTTAAGTCATTTTCATACCTGCAAAGCTGTTTGAGACATCTAATACACCCTTAGCTCTCCAACACCCTAAAAGAACTCCAACGACTCGCTTTTGGTTTCCTATTTTGCCCATTCTATTAAAGTGATCTACAACACTCAGCAACACCAGTGGGTGAACAACCACTTTGGTTGTTACTACTTCTTGACCAGGCATTTTCTAATATATTGTTAGCGTATTCTGAGTATTAAACAAAGAAAGAAACAATCCAATCATGAACTATACAAAGGTGATTGTTAACGCTAAATAATCACTAATTTAATTTTCTTTACAACAATACAAAAATCGCCGATCACCAAGCAGTCCACAGAATATAAATTAGAATTACACTTAAATAACAAAATTTGACAGTCATCATAAAAAACACAATTTTTGTCTATGATATATAATAATATCGATTACTGTCGGAATTTATTTTGCCGCTAGGAGCGCTAGTGTAGGGAGGGGCATTTCAAACATTTAATTGTCATTGTTTGTTCTTTAGCTTAGCTTTAGCAATTTTATTTGAAGTAGATCATAGATAGTATATATTTATAGAGACAAATAGTAGACCACTACGCGTCTTGTTGATAGATGTTAGCATAATTCTGTAGAACAAGTTCAGTTCAGCCATCTATGGAAGAGTATAGAGTAGTAATGCGTTCTGTGGTCTGTGGTAGTAATTCCCTCAGATCTCACATCATTAGAATTCAGATGTCAGTTGTCTTGTCAACTTGTCAGCGTTGACATTAATATGGTTTATACTTTATAGGTTATTTAAATTAAAAATAAGAAGTAATAAAAATGGCTCAACGAACGCTTACATTTGTGACTGGAAACATCAAAAAATTAGAGGAAGTAAGAGCTATTTTGGGGAACACTTTTCCTTTAGAGGTTGTTAATTATAAATTAGATCTACCAGAGTTACAAGGGGAAATAGATGAAGTATCAATAAAAAAATGCCAAGAGGCAGCTCGTGAATTAAAGAGGCCCGTTTTTATCGAAGATACTAGCTTGTGTTTCAATGCACTAAAGGGTTTACCAGGACCTTATATTAAATGGTTTTTAGAAAAATTAAAACCTGAAGGATTACATACACTTCTGACAGGTTGGGAAGATAAATCTGCTGAAGCAGTTTGCACATTTGCTTTTAGTTCAGGTGAAAATAGTGAAGTAGTCATTTTTCAAGGAATAACCAAAGGTACAATAGTATATCCGAGAGGTTCTAGAGATTTTGGATGGGATTGTATCTTTCAACCTATTGGATATGATAAAACATATGGAGAATTACAAAAAGAAGAAAAAAATAAAATTTCACATAGATATAAAGCATTAGATAAATTAAGAAATTATTTTATAGAGAATAATTCACAGTTATAATTAATGTAGGCATAACAAAAAACATTTAATGTTTTCTAATTATTGTTTTTTTTAAGTTAAAATTAAAACTATTTCTTTTTAATACTTTTTTATTTACTTGCACATAAAAGTAAACTTAACATAATCATTAAAACATAATTGTAATGTAAAGCCATTTCACCATTAAATGATGCTAAAATTTCAGGTGCAACATATGGTTCTAAATTAGATTTATTGTAATTTTTATAATACCATTCATGATTGTCAACATTTCTTTGTTTATTAGATCCAGTGCTTTCAATTTCTGAAAATCTTGTTTTAGCTTCACGATTGATAACTGGTGAATAATTATGGTGAAGATCATAATGTTCAGCATGAGGCATGTTAACTTTTGTAATAGTTGCTGATCTACTGCTATTTTTAATATCAATAATATCTGAACTTGGTAATAGTATTGCAGATAGAGCTGTGGGTCGATTTTCTAATTTTTTTATTGGCGTTGTGAGAGTAGAGGTTAAGGTGAGAGGTGTTGAACTATTTATCTCTGGCCACCCCTGAATACTGATATCGTCAGCTATGTCTGTAGTGATGATTCCTTCTTTTTCAGTCGTAAAGCTAATAGTTATGTTTGCTTCCATTAGATTATACTTACTTGAATTTAGGGGATCCACATTTTGTTCTTCAATATTTTTTGTTTTATTATACATAACTTGGGTCCTGTTGTCATTTCTGTTGTATGCTTCTAGTTGATGTATTTCACTCTTTATTTTTTTATGAATCACAGTGTTATTAGCTTTTATTGTAATTGGGGAAGTACTTTCAATATCTGAAATACTTTGAGTTTCCCTCTGAGAATTAAATTTTTCTTTAACAGCATCAGTACCTTTTATTGTATAACCTCCAATTGTTGGACCTGGTATAGGCATGAAGCCATCAGATGTAGTTGGTAGCATTGGTGAAAAACCACCAGTCTCAAATCTAGGTGGTTCTGTGACTTGATATTTTTTTGTATGTGGCTGGTTATTCTTATTTTCTGTCCAGTCTATTTTACGCCCTGTGTTCAATAATTTTCCCATGTCTATTGAAGGAAGAGGTACACCAAAAAATGTAAAGCCACTATTTGGTATGGGGACTTTTAAAGCAACTCCAGTTTTTTTTGTTGTGTTTTTCATGGCAGCATAAAGAGTGGGTGTATTACCCAAATTATTGTTAAGAAGCTTATTAGTGTGATTAAATTCATCATTCATATGTTCCATAAAAGTTTCATTATAAGGATAATCCACATAGTCGTCATAGAAATATTCAGACTCTTCAGGTGAAGGGCGATTATTTAATTTATTTTCTTGGTAATTATTTTTCATGTGTGTCTCGTAATCTTTAATCTTGTCTAAGGTAGAATAAACTTGTGACGTTGCTAAATTTGGTAAAAGTGCTTCATTTTCGAAATTTGAACACGATTTGAAATCTGGATCACTAATTGGCATTTTGGCGCAGTCATGTTTTGAGAAGGGCATTCCTTTAACATAGGTTCCATCAACACATTTTGGGCCAATGGAATTGGATTCGGATAACCATGATTTAAGCCAAATAATAGCACAGTTGCAGATTAGCGGATTACCTGTAAAATATTATAAATCATCACAAAAATAATCTTACACATCATTCAAAGAATATAAAAAAGTCTTACCATCTATATCTAAAATAGCAATGTTATTTCTTAATTTTGCAAAATTATTTTCATATACGGATGTAAGTCTATTATGTCGTAGAGACAAAATTTTTAACCTGGGCATATTGTCAAAAGGTTGACTATTAACAACGCATATATGATTGTTGTCCAAATTCAGTTCCACTAGCCATTCCATAAACTGAAATGATTCTTTTGTAATCCTTGTTATCCTATTGAAACTTAAATCAAGAACTTCCAGGGAGACAAGTTGTTTTATGCCAATATTTTCCAAATTACTCAACTGATTGTTGCTCAAATTCAAATATTGTACTAGTGGTATGTTTTCAAAGGCTCGTAACGCTATAAATTGCAGCCTATTTCCTTGCATTTCAATAATGCGCAACTTGGGCAGATTTGAAAAAGCGCGATCTGGAATATCTATTATATGATTTCTGCTTAAATATATAGATGTCAGCTTGGGAAGATTAGCTATAGCCATTGGGTGAATTATTTCTAATTGATTATTATCTAGGTCTATAGTCTCTAAATTATTTAAATCTCTGAAGCTGCCCGATCGTAGTTCTATAATTTTATTACTTTGGATTTTAAAGTTGCTTAATGTTTGTATATTATTTATACTATTACCGTCAAAAATCTTTATTTGGTTATGGCTTGCGTCTAATATTTTTAATTTCGATAGCATATTTAATGTGTTTGGTAATTCGTGAAGAATATTTGATGATATGTTCAAAGTTTCTACCTCAAGACGTCGTTTCACTATACTTGGTGTGATATTTTTTAATTTATTTTTACTGAAATCGAGTTCCAATAAGACATTGTTATTCTGGATTGTCATAAAGTCAAAATTCTCTATACTATTTCCATGAACATTAACTTGTTTTAAATGAGAAAGTTTACTAAAACTTTTTGGATGAATACTTAATATTTGATTGTCACTTATATCTAATATCTCTAGATGTTCTAAATCACTAAAAGTCGATGCCTCAACCTGTCTAAGGCCATTTCGTTTCATATAAAGTCTGCGTAAATTATGTAACGTTTTCAAACCCCCGAAAGGTATTTTCTGTATTCCATTATTAGATATATCCAGAGTGCGTAGAGATGGTAAGTCCAAATCTGGAGATGGAGGCAAGGGCAACGTTGTTATTTGATTTCTTCTTAAACATAATTGCTCTAAACCCCTCGGTAAACCAGGTAAAAATTCTACTAATCTATTGGAACTAGCATCTAATTCGTATAGGTTTGGCAAATTACGGAAAGTTGCTGGATGAATCGATATCAAAGAGTTGTCTGATATGTTCACATATTCCAATAAAGGAGTTTCCATAAAAGTCAATGGATCTATTATTGTCAATTCATTGTTACTCAAATCAACTCTTCTTAAGGCTGGAAGATTGTACAATAATTTTGGCTGTAATCTTTGAAAATAATTGTTCGACAAATCTAACCCTTTTAGAGAAGGCAAATTCCAAAATGGACCTTCATTATAATCGTTTAAGGAATTGTTACTTAAATGTAATTCTCGTAAGGCGGGCATAGCAATGAACGCATCTGCATCAATAAATTTTATAGTATTTTTGTTTAAGTGTAATCGTTCTAAGCTTGGATGGCCTCTTAATGCGCCTCTTGGAATTTCTTGTAGCAAGTTATCACTCATATCTAAATATCTTAAACGAGGCAATGCATCGAGTAAAGATATAAATTCTGATATGTGCATTATTTTATTACCAATGAGAGATAGTTCCTCTACACCACTTCCAGATTGTTGTAGGAAAGATTCAGGATGAATTTTTACTATATCGTTAAAGTTTAAGTCTATTATCCTTAATTTTGGTACTCTGTGAAACGCTCCGTAATGTATTATATTTATATTGTTATTTGATAAATACAAGATTTCTAACATCGGTTGGTCTACAAACGCTCCTTCATTCAATTTGTTGATAATATTATTATTTAAATTTAACACGGAGAGCATAGGTAAATCTCTGGTAGCTCTACCAATCATAGATGCGTCTGATATCATGTTGTTCCTTAGCGATAGTTCAGTCAGTTCAGGGAGTAATGACAAAGCTCTCATATGAATAATATTGATCCCACAATCGGTGATTTCTAATTTTCTAAGTTTAGGCAAGTTATAAAAAGCATTTTCTTTTAAGGCATTCAAATTAATACTTCCCTGTATGAATAATTTTTCCAAACTTGGAAGGTTTTCAATGTTGCGTTCGTGTATACTATTCAAGCTTTCTGATCGTATATTCACATATCGTAATTTGGGCATATTTATAAGAGCCGGTATCCGTTTTAAATTTTGTGATTGTATCGTCAGCGCTTGTAAATTCTGTAATTTCATCAAACTTTCCGATGGGATACTTTTAAGATCATTCTCCACTATAAATATTTCAAGTAGGTTCATTTCCTGCATCTCTAACCACGCAGCTGAAACACGTTCTAGACCATTATGACGAAGCATTAAACGAAGAACTTTTACATTTTGAAATAATCTCCCTGGTAACGAAGGCAAGTAATTACTTTCAATGATTAACTCATCTATATTTTTATTTATTAATTCGCCTATTTTTTGAATGCCTTTTGAAACTTGAGCCAAGTCGCTGTGCGTGCACCTATAATAAAAAAAATATTAGAGTTTATGGGTTTCTTTCTGCAATAGACACTAATAATTTAAAAAAACGTAGGAAAATTATAATACGAGATACCATATCTGTATGTCTTCATTTCGGTGGGTACATATACAAGGAAGTATGGAATCTGGAGAAGGACATATTGTTATTTGTCCTGAAGCAATTTGAAGTATTGATAGTGTTAACCATAACAATATTTTTTCTTTCTTGAAATCCATTCCTCACAGACTGTCATTGTTGCATGCTTAAGTAGTTCATTTAATGTATTCACACCTGAAAATATTTTAAGAAATTAAATTTTAGATACATTAGATTCCTTTAAGTACCTACGCATTTTTTAAACATTTTTTCATACGATACTTATTAAGAAAACTATATCAAATAGATCCCTAGACATCACGTTATACCCAAGTGAACAACTTTACGTAAAAGTCATAATTATGCTTCTAATGTATTATAATTTATAGGCTATTTCATTTCGGGAATAAGTACTTATTTCCCGTAAAACAACTATGTTTTGTAACGCTTTAGCGTTGTTTGGAAACCCCCTACAAGGATCACTAGCAATAGGTAGTTAATATCAACCTAGTAATGCTAGTAAATATCCTATATACTAATAAACAAAAGAATATATTTATTAATCCAGTTGCATCAAGGACGTGATGAAACAATCAGTGTAAAACAATGGTCAGTTCAGTTATTTAGTTGCACTTTCACTCCCATTGTCCGTATTTGCTATCTGTAGCTCCTAATACTTTGCAACAGTGTAACAGGTTGTACGGTTGTCGATTACACAATAAATTGCCAAGGTTGCCAAATTTGTGTGTAAATCGAAAACCATATCTTCCATAGATAGGCCAATAGGTATAAGATTAATTCAATCTTGAATATTTCATTTTTTTTTTTGTTTTATTACCTTTAAGTCTGTTTTCTAAATAATATACGAATATGAAAACATCTACAATATTTTAAACAATTATTTAAAAAAAATCAAGATAGGCAGAGGGAAACTAACCGCATTTTATGTTGAGTGGCAGAACTAAACGCCGGGTTCTGCCATCGTACCAGAGGAAATAAATAAAGATATTAATAAATAATTATTTATTTCCTCGTGTCAGGATCGAACTCACAACCGTCACTTTACAGCCACTCTTGTGTCCCTGGGCCATTACGACCTCTACAAATATTTATTTTCGTCTAAACTATAAACTTTTCTTAGAGATAAATACACAACACGTTTATAACGTTAAACAGATAAGTACAAAAGATATATTACAAAATTGCAATAATATATTCAGACCTAATCAAAAATTTCTCAATTGTAAATCTAACGTTATACGTACGAGTATAGTAGGATGGGTAGGTAGATGTAATCATCTAACGTAACCCGTAATCAGTCAACGCGACCAGTCAGTCACATTTGTTACAGTTATGTAGTTTTCTCGTAAATAACTGTCGCTAACAAAAAAACTACTAGAATATAGTATACTAACCATAAATATGTATTTCAATATACCGACATATCTAAGTATTAATGGCGCAGTTGATATATGTTTATTTGAAAACGATGGTTATGAGCTGTTGAGTGAGATTGGAGAGGAGTGTCATAACACTAGGTACCCAAGTATCCTCTGTCAGCTATGTGCGATTTTAAAATAAATAGCGATGTTAAAAAAAATGTTAAGAAAAAATAAAATTAAAGTCAATGGGAAAAATGACTCGAGTGAAACACTACAACGTTACATTCAACTACATATTTTGGCTATAAATTTCAATGATATTGAGTAGTGGGTAATTAGAACCTATAACTAATATGGAAATGGTCATAAAGGCCACGGAACTAAGTTGCAGGTACTATTTTATATTTATTTTTGGTACTATAAGGTTATTATGAAAAACAAACATGCTGGCACGAAGATATGGCGCAAATGCGCAGCTTTAGACTTATTTGTGTGTTCGATTTCAGCTAGGAGGATTATTTTTGTTTTCTCGTTCTACACGACGCAATGTCTCGAATTAGGGCGAAAAACGGAGCGGAGTAGATATACAGGACACAGAAAGGATCTAAAAATGTATAGTTTTGTAGTACTGGCGTTATAGTTGTTATAGTTATATGAAATATATTTTAAAGACAACGACGCTATAGTAGCGTATCTATTTAACTTTGTAAAGTTTGAATAATTACAAATATCAGTTTCTTTAATTGGGTGAACAATTTCGTGTGTGCATGTCACAATAGTGATTTTATCTTCTACATTTATTCAAATTAAATTCATAACGTAATATTATAACATGAAATTTGATTACCAAAACCTCATATTTCATATTTTTCAGTCAAGAAGCTGTTAGAAATTATCCACTTTTAAGTAATAGACCTTGGTTACACTAAAAATAATAGTTTAGTTATATTTATATGAGAAAATACGTGCTCTATAAACTGAAATAGAATAAATTTATATTTATAGTTTTCTTCTCATATAGAATCTAGAAAATTGTTACTGTCATTACAATTTCATGCAGCTGAACATGTTCTATTTTTTATTTTACTTTATTGTTTTGTCATTGTTGCTTAATAAATACCAAAGTAAGTATTATGTTTGACCTACATAGCACCAAAAACTATCAAGGCCATTTATCTCGAGACCGCGAGTATGTATCGACCTGAAATTAATATAAAATATTTAGGTCTACGATCAATTAGTAGTAGCACACAAAAAAATCAAGCTTCTAAGTCAACGCATTCAAAAGATACGAGCATTAATGCATCGTTTTGTTGCATTTTGTATGAAATTTGCAGCGTAATGAAAACCTATAGGGTATTTCATGTAGACTTAGCTACAACCATGAAATTTGGCACGGAGTGACATCTTATAATATAAACAAATGAAAAAATCCGAAAAGTAAAAACGTATAGATATTTCATAGAAAAAAGTCATTCAAATGTATATTTATAGTTCTTTGTTCAAATTTAAATTTGTAAACTTTTATAAGCTGTACTTCTCGTTGAACTACAATCCTGAAATAGGGGCGAGTCAGACTCGCGCTTCTCCACGCTTTTTATGACATTTTTTATGAGTTTCTTTATAATGTTATGTAAACACTAGAGGTAGTGAAATATCTGTTTATTTTTCTTCCGTTGTTTTACCTTATGTAAACCAAGAATATAATTGCGTACAATTTGCGTAATCTCATCAGAAAGTAATAATAATATAACGTAGAGCCTCACGTGTATTTCTTAATATACGATGTAGAGTACACAAACGTTTTTAATTTAAATGGCTTCAAATTTTGTCAATTGATTAATTTTATGTATGAAAAAATATATTTTTTTTTTTATGGAAAAAGAACAAGCCAAACGAGCGTTCGGGTCA
>FAPP01000948.1:196-11064 GCA_001485965.1 Heliconius ismenius | reverse complement strand
TCAATAATGAGTGTTTTAGAACACAAATTCAAATCGCAATTTGCTGGATATGAAATATTTAGCTAAATATATACTTCATGTCCAGTAACTTTAGATATAATAAATTATTTAGAAGGTAAAGTTAGTTTAGAAGGTAAACAGTATTTTATTGTACATTTTTAAAGGTCACTTTTGTAACATGAAAAATAGTGGTTTTAATTTGTGCTTTTAGCAATAATTTTAGAGTTCTAAGCCTATCAAGATGTCCTCAAATAGGGTATGAAAATACACCGAAATATTTCAAGAAAAGGATGTTACGGCAGTGTTTGTTTCGCTTGTTTGCTTTCAACCAGATTCTAAGTAGGCTAAGAATCCTGGAGGCACTACCGTGCCCATAGATTCTTTGTATATAGAAATTTAGGTACGTCCTATATTTGTTTACATGTTTTATATTTGGCAACCGAGTAAATAGAAAAATAAAAATAATAATGCATATATTTTATCATGTTTCTCATTTTACTTATTAAATAGCTTTTGTACATAATAATATTTTGGTTACGTAAATCATAAACCTCTTCGAATCTCTGCCGACTCTGCCGCTGCATTATGGTTTGATCGTAGCGACTCTACGTTCATCTTCTTCGCTTGTTCTCTTTAGAAAAATAATATGAAGATATAAATATTATGTTGCGAGCTTCTGGCTTTATTATGGACCCTATTTAATGGATTTACAAGAATAGTATATTTACCTATTTACCTCTGAAATAAGAAAAATACAGAGAAGTATTTAAAAAACATTGATCTCGATATTTGATAGTGATATTGTAGTCATAGTGGTATTTTCTTTGTCAAAGTAACTTTTTGTGTGGTAATAAAATAAAATATTACCAGGTACAAATTGGCCCCATATTCTAAAAAGTGGCAACAAAGACCATGGCGTAGTATAGATCCACACACAGGCTTCATCAACAATAGTGCTTTTCCACGTGATAACCTTCCGTCGAGAGGTCGAGTGATCGTAGAGTGTCTTAGAAAATTAAAAACAAATAAAATTAAATAATAATTATATGTATAAGTTACAAAAAATGTTTTTAATGTATAAATACTTTTTTTTATTACATTGTTGTAAATATTTAATATATTTTTATTTCAGTGTCAATCATTTAGGTACATTTTTCTAGATATTTATAAAAAAATAGTAACTGATCTCTCTGTATATGATAGATATATGAGAAGTCATAATAATATAAGTAATTTATCAATATAATAGAACTCAATACATTTTTTGTTTATTTACGTCTATTTGTCTGTTTGCGTCTGTGCTCGTTAATCCTAGAATCGGCTTAACCGTTTTAAATTGCAGTTTTTACTATTGATTTCTCTTCTTTACATACCTATCGTAAGCGATGCAAAGGTTTGTCATCGCTGCTCCAATTCCACTCTATGAACCTACGAGGGCGAAAATCTGACAACCTAGAGAACCGATAGCAAAACCACGCATTGCGCTATTATAAATAAAAATCGGTGCTTTGGCCATCATGATAAAATCAAAAACTGCTAGATTTAGAATCAGCAAATTGCTCGACGTCCTAAGGCTTTTAGTGCTGTTTCAAAGAAATAAGGTAATCATTAAAAAAATATAATAATTATAATACAAAAAAGAAATTTTTCAATCATAAAACACAGAAATCATTTATACTAATGTAGCAAATATGTAAATTACTAGGCCATTCCCGATCAGTGCAGCAGCAGCGAAAAAGCAGTACATCAACGCGAGAGCGGTGTGAGCACTTGCAGGCGGCGCAGGGTACGAGAGCCAATGTTCAGGTATGAATTCCAATTCAGCGCTGCTCAGACCGTCGACCAGCATTTTGACACCATCGCTAGATCTGATATAGGAAAAATAAATGTTTCATTAAGAGTAATCCCGAGGATATACAAATGTATAACATCTAAACTTTCACTTAGATCGAAGTTACGAGCATAGTTTTTAAAATTACATAATTTATGTGTAATATGTGGTGTACATCTGTAAATTGTTTTCTTAATTTTTAAGTATAACGTATATACCTGAGTGGCGCAAAGTACGCGCCATATACATTGTGGTTTCGTTTCATTCTCCATTTTGATTACTGGGATCATTCTGGGAGCAGTCCTCGGTAGCGTGTCGACACGGGTGCATACCACTGACTGACTGCTGGTGTACGGTCACCATCTCCGCATTTTATACGACTTTCAGGCTAACCAGATTCCCGGGATTATCCTTATCCATATGGCCGTGATAGGCCGTGATAGGCATTAGTCGTGATTGCATCAACACGAATATAGTGTTTGCGCAGCCTAGGCAAGGATAGTTACATTAAAAAGGCGTTAGAATTATAAGAAACCTTACAAGTAATAAATGCATTTTGTTTTATTGGTTTCAAATAACTTAATAAAGTAATTATTTTTTGCTTTAAAGCTTTAATTCTTTAATTTAATAATGAAATCATTATCTAAGCATTAAGTTATAAAGAATGACTATCAAAAATAAATAACCTAGAAATTGTTTCCAGAATAAAGTACTTTAAAATAAGAAATTTCGTTTTTTTTAAAAAATAAATTTTAAACTTCTTTATCGTTTTCTTGTAAATAAGTATACTGTATAATTTTTATACTCAGCTTCCCGGTTGATACCGCATATCGCAGTGTAGGCACAGGAAAGGTTGTGTCAAGACACTTCGATTTCGTCCTTTCGTCAAAAATCAAAACATTACGCGTTATGAAGTGGAACTAAACATTGCACTTTGTCTTACTAGCGTAAAGAAATTTTAAAAATCCGCGAGTGGGAATCGGGCCCACTACCATTACGTTTACATTCCGACGCTATCCGCGTTAAAGCTCAACAAAGTAAACATTAGCAACTACTTATATATTACGCTGTAAATGAAAATAATAGTCATATCATCGTCAACAAATTTAATAGACATCACAACAACCATTTGGATCGAGTATCTACTTACGCAAAGTTACATTTGACATTTTTTTTGACACTTAATATAACCCATCGATATAAAATTTTTAAGAATATAATATACGAGTTATGGTTATTTATGAGTTGGTGATTCAGTCAGATGAAGATGATGTTTAAAGTTCACATATTGAATACACAATTTTTATATAATATTTATCCTAAAAGTTTACCTGCCCTCGCTTGGCGTTAAATACTATTTACTTGACGATAAATTATCGTCTTGAGCGGTTTATTTATAGGAACAACTAACAAAATCGATCGATAAAGTGTTTTTTAATTAATAGAAAGAGAAAACAAATTTAAATGCGAAATTAAGATTTATAATATTTTAAGACTCTTTTCTGTTATATGTTACTAGACATATTCATTGCAGTTCTAAGTATTAAATATGTATAAGTAAAGGATAGTGTAAAAAGTTAATGAATAAAAGGGTATATTATTTAAAAATTAGAATATACATTAAAATTATTTTGTATAAAGATCTCTTTTTATTAATGTGTACATTTTATAAAGTTATGACACATATTGAACTTATAAAACTTTCCTAAATTTAGAATTTTCTATTTCAAGAAATAAATTAGTGCAATAATTTAATGGACAAGATCTGCCGCCTTAACGAGCGGCATACAGATTATATATACGAGTATATAGACGTATAATAAAATAATTGAATTATTTTAATAATGCGTATTACTTATTACCTTCCAATTTTACTATATCTACTTCACATTCCATAAGTAGTTAGAATAGTCTTTATTGTTTATTTTATTATAGAAATATCTGGTTTTATTTTTTATAAAATTCGCTTTTATCAGTCTTTTATCTTAAAGGGGTCGTAGAGATCTAAGAGAGAAATGTTAACTGATGGAGTCTAATCAATTATTGCTAAAAACAACTCTACACTGAACCGTAGTGTTAGGTAGATATTTTAACACGGGCTATCATGTCTAATGTTTTTTTTATTTTTTACGCAGCGATATTTCTGCATTACTATAAAACAATAGCAATAATTTCAGTACCAATAAATAGTACTGTTTCTTTATAAAATATGCACAAATACAATTTATAAAGTACAACTGTAAACTTGTAAAATTTTTACAAACTTCACCAGGATTAGTTATTTAATCTTTCATCTGGCGGTTCTTCTTCTTCTTCATTTTCCGATTGCTCTATAAGAAGATTAGTTTGTTTGTTGAGATCTTGTATTTTAGGGGGGGATGCAGGGGGAGATATCACAATTGCAGGGGAAAGTGGGGGCGAACAGTGTAGAGGTGGAGCACTTCGTGCACGCGCCTCATGTTCTACAGTTAAAAGAACCATTTCTACTACATCCTTATTCTGCGTTTCTTCGTTGTTACTGAAAGTGTACGTTAGTATTTAATTTATTAAAAAAAGTAAATTAATATTTTATTTTCTACTAATAAAGAATATAATTACTTTAATGGNNTTTACTTAGTATATCTTTATATTTGGGCGTCGTGGCGTATTTATTATATAAAATACGAGTAAAGTAACATAGAGTGAAATCAATATTTTTGTTACTATTTCAGTTGCGCTAATAGTACCGGTCGATCTGTCGATCGGTCTAATAAACCCAGCCGGATATGGAAATTGATATTTGCATTTCCGCCGTCTGCTAATACAAAGCACATCGTTAAGCTCTATAACTTAAAACGATGTGCATTTATAATAAGCTCAAAGTGAAGAAAGAGACCCGAGTTCTTTTCTCATATTAAATAAGAGTTTCTTGAAGATGAGAATAACTTACGATGCATATCTTCGACGAGCCTCTGCTGGCGGGCTAGGGGGCGACGGCGCGTGTTGTCGCGCACCCGCAGCGTGACGCCTGCACAGGCACCGCTGCCATGCAGGTCTAAGGCTAGCGATGACTGTGAGCCGCACTCAGATTCAGCTGCACTTGCACTGGATATACATAAGTTATTTATTATATTTAATTAATAGAGTTAATATACATATTTTTAAATAGAGGCTATGTTCAATTTACGGGTTGCATATTTAATTTACTATTTTGAACCAAATATGAAACTTATATCATGATCTATATCGTATAATATTGTATGAATCTGTATAGACTGAGGCCAGTCGTGGCGCAGGGGCACAAAGTGTGACTGTAAAACCGACTGGTTATGGGTTCGATCCCACTCAAGGAGAGGAAATATTTATTTAAATTAATTTTTCCATTTCTTCGCTCTGTTATCGAGGGAAAAGCGTGGCGTTAAGTTCCACCACTCGACACGCAATGCCTCCTTAATTCGGGGGTAAGTGGAGAATGGAGTGTCTTAATATTAGGTTCCCTCTGCCTACCCTGCTGTGTGCTGTGTTGACTTTTTTGTATAGACTGATATATAAATTTAATATAGAGTATTATAAAATTTTTATTTAAAGACAATTAAGGTGAGCTCAAAATAAAAAAAACAATATCTCTTCCTAGACTAATATTGCCTTATGGGAACATGTAAAGTGATATGCGGACACTTAAGCAAATGCATAAAAGCATAATGGTTTCAATTTTCAATGTATGTGATTTACTATACCTTACGGCTGAATGAGGGGGCTCATCTACGGAGAGCGCGTAGCGGCGTAGCGGGCGGCGTAGCGCAGATACTGGCAGCGTAGCACGACCGCTGCCGCTACGCAAGTCCGGGGCGGAGCCGAAGCGCGCGCGTTCTTTAGCTTTCTCGCCACCGCCGGCTCTGTACACACACTCACTGTCCTATGCACGCCTCCCACCGCATGCCGCACTGGCATGGGCAATCAGTATGTGACATATGCTACTAGCGATTTTACTTAGAAATATGTCATTAAAAGCAGTAGCAGAATTTATATCTACGCAATAATATATTCATCTTTTTTTTTTCGTAATGGCTTTATTGCTGTTGACATGGACTAGTTTTGAAAGCGTGACAGGGCGGGAACTATTCATCTACGAGTATTTGACATGAATTAGTCAGGAGACGCATTTCAAAAAATACCTTTGTTAAAGTATATATGCCTTATGCATATATAATATTATATAGGTACATATTTGGGGATATCACTTTACATTTACGTAAATTATATTTACACCAATAATTTCAACGTGAAAAAGACATCAACGCGTTCATATTTGTATGAAATTTAAAACACTGACCTAATACAAAAAAGAATACTGTGCAAAAAGCTGCTGTGACAATGCAAATAGCGTTTGTTAGCGTGCAGCTATATTAAAATACCTGTGACAAGCATGGGGAGGTCTAATTCGATGTGGCGGCGCGAGCGGCAGTGCGTGCGGCAGGGGCAATACGTGAGGCAAGCGGTACACGCCCAGCTGGTCCAGGCGAGCCGGCGCGGCGCACGGACCTCTGCGCGGGAGCGGCCGCGGGATCGTTTGCGGCCGAGCTGGTGTAACCTTCGCAGCACTGTCCCGAGCTTCAAAAGTCATCACACACGCAGCTACCACAATAAAACCTGTTTTCATAATAAAAACGTATTGATTAGAATTTATTTCACCACATATTTTTTGAATATTACTACTAATTGTTAATATTACTATATTGTTTTATGTCTGATATAAATAAAAAAAAAGAAATAAAGTATATAAGTTACCTCCAAAACCCATAACAATAGGGCCAGCGTATGATAAGTTGTTGAGATGAAAGCCCCGAGCCTCGTCCTTCACCGATATTGTGGAGTTACCGCGCACCTCTTCTGCTACTGACAATGTATCCGCATAATAACCTGAAGTTGTTAATTATGCTCTTCTAATTTTGTTTTGTGTCAAAGGATCGTTGATACACAGACATATTGAATACTTTGTTTTAGCTTTAGCTTTTAAGTGACAATTTAACATTGTGCGCATATGAGTGCTTGTTGTCTTTGTCATTCAGTTTTTAATATAGGCATTACGTTTCGCGCTATATTTACCGAAACGTTGTTTTGGCATGGAGTATAATAATTTTCAACTGCAAATGTTGTTATATTTTGTTTATTATCGATACTTATTAGTTGTTTGACTGATATCTTTCAAGGTATATTTTAGCGGGAGCCTGGAAATCTTGTGTTAAAACACTCCGCTCCTTCCATTAGAACAGTTCTATTTCCCCCGAATTCTGTTGAGTGGCGGAATTCAACGCCACACTGTGCTTCGCTACCAGCGCGAGGAAATCAAGATGTTAAATATTTCATTCTCCCTCCAAACCCACAACCGTCACGTTTAAATTCACACGCCTGTGCCCATGCGGTTTCGCGACGGACGGATAATCTTTCTTATTTACTTATTAAACTACATGAAGTTATTCTGTTGTAATAAAGCAAATTTATTTTGTGGTTGGTACAAATTACAATTGAATAATTTTGGTCCGCACACTGAGATATTAATATTCCCACAAACAGTACTGTGCGGTGGAAAATTTACTATGTAAATACCAGCGCGCCCGACTTCAATATTGAAAATACCATAATAAAAAACCTACTTTTTATTTATATTATCGTCATTTTCAAGTCTATTTTGTTTAATTTGTAAAAAAATTTGTGTTTGTATAATATTGAAGTTGATTCCCATTGTAACATTATTTGTTTTTCATAATGTTATAGTAAACATACATAGGTAGTTAAGTATTATTATTTCATAGAGTATAACATGTGGAATCAACTTAGGAATGAGGTTTACGTTCAGAGAGGCCATGATGAAATGCAGCGGAAGTAGCAACCGGATATGTCATACACCCACACCAGAACAGAACACAGGAAATATCTTAGCGTTTGCGTTTCACTCGCCAACAAACAAATGTTTACATTTACGTTATATTGGTTATTGGCTCTGGCTGTGGCTCTTTAAACTTATGTTTAAATAATGGTTGAAAGTAGTATAAACTACGTCGAGGCTAAAAGTAGGTTAAATTATTTAAATCTTACGTTCGTCCGTTTGTCATTGCTAATTTATTCCGAAAATTTTATGGTTGCTGTAAAATAGACCCAGTATGGAACTTTCAGAGATTATTTTAAACAAATACCAGTAGTTTTTAAAATAATATCTGAAAAAATATCACCAATCATTTTTTTTTTCATTACAATTCCTGAAAAGTTTTTTCTTTAAAAAACGATTTTTTGTTTAATATTATTTCCAAGATTTGTAGACTACGTGAAATATACGAGTTGTAAACTACGTGAAATATAATGAAATTTAATCTACGTCTTAAAATTTACAAAAAGGTCTATACGAATCTCGTATAGATTCGTATTGATACGAGTCAATGTTTCATAATTTTCGTATCAAAAATAAAGATTATAAAGTTGCTTCTTTTTACCTATGGGCAATAGATACTTTATTAAATCTTCTAACAAAGACTATTGCAGATCTATATATAGACATTTATTTTTACCTATAACAGCCATGGCAGCCCCAAGAAGCATCAACAACAGTCCAGCGCTGAGTGCACGACATGCATGCCACAGGCACTGTGAACTCATTTTACCTCGCACCACCTGAAAGTAAGAAGTATACAGAATGTGAAACCACCAGAAAGTAAGACGATAAGAAGTTATTATCGATAGATGCAGCACTAATTTAGAGTGCAAGAAGATTTTAAATTATATTTTATCGATGAAAAATTGATATTATGGATATTAATACATATCGTAGTTTTATGATTGTATGCATAGAATCTTAACGAGAATTTTATACCGCTACTACATCCCACTTCACATTTATTAAATTAATAAATATGTTTTTAACGTGTAAGCTGAATCTCTTCGGAACTTTTTATAGCGCACCCACTTGTGTTGAGTAGCGCAACGGCGTGTCTATCAATATCTACTAAAAGACTACTTCCGTAAAAAGTTTAATTGGATGCTAGTGATGGAGCTCAATATGGATTTATTACTTAAATTTTAACTCTATGAGATATAAATACAGTTAAGCCTCATAAAGTTTTACTTTCAGATTGATAGATATTTTTTGTCTTTTTATGTACTGTATATATATTATTTATATATTTTTGGCATAAATAAAAATAGAATTAAAATGAACCGTTGCCTATTTTTCTAAAGCGATTATTTATTTTTTTAATGACGGCTACGTGCATTATACAATAATTTACAGTAGTCTAAGTTAGTACGCAGTTATTCTTATTACCACGAATTGTTTTGAATTGTGTTCCACGTGTACTCTTACACTGTGTTCAAGCGTAAGAAATATTGCTCTAATATTCTTCTCCTATGAAAATTGCTACGTTAAGTACGTATAAATACAGTATTATTTAAAAAATAAAAAAAATGCGAACTATAAAACAGACTCTAAAAAAAATATATGTACAAGTTGATGTGGTCGTTGTAGTTCTATATATGAACGTTTGACAAAGTAAACAGTAATATTCTTTTTAAGCACTTTTTCAAGCTAACCCTTAACGTGAGCAAGCATCTCAAGTATTAGTGTAAACAACGAGCTTCGTCTATGAATTTTAAAAATTTTAGCTTTTCACTTCTTTGTTTAAAAGATAACATTCAGACAGCGACGCGACGCAAACATAAAGAATTCAGAATGCCATGCACTTCATATTTGAAAGGGGTCTATTGTACGCTAGTTTGTTCACGTAAAACGTTTTATACAAGACTGCACCCGGGCTTAGTAGTCTTACATCCTGCTTGCAGCAAACTGCCTAGAGCCATATTCTATTATTTGGGTGGAATCATATGGAGTTCGTATAAAAATGATATCCTTTTTTAAAATTATTTTACTATTGAGATTAATATTCATAAATATAAGTATATATATATATATATATATATAATGACTATATCATTATTACATTTAAATAACTTTAAATGAAGTTGTGTACGTTCGATGTGTCGCTTATTGGCACAATATAAATATAAGTAACTCTTCATTTCTAATCGGCCGTTACTTACGAGGATGATAATAGTTTTAATGTATTGATGCGTGCGCAACAAGTCTTGAGCCAACTGTTGAATCTTCTGTGACCAGTGATCACATTCATAATATCATAATTTGTTGTTTAAACAAATACAGCTTTTTGTATTGGCACTGTGTAAGTCGCAAAAATAGGAAGAAATCAGTGAGTTATGAGTATAACGGTATATAACTATGTATATGTATGTATGACTGGAAGGTTGTTGTTATACCTGGACATTCCAGGTGGCCCCCGAGGCGGGGTGGGCGCGCCGCAAGGGCCCCGTGACACTCCGCGCGCGCCTCATGCCGACTGCCGCGCGACGACTGTCAGCCAGCGAGTCCACTGCGCACGCATCCAGCCTCCTTGCTCCAGCCGGCCCAATTCAACAAACAAAATCGAACTCGATTGTACAATCGTTGAACCTTAGCTAGGACACATCACATCATGTAAATTGTTTACAAAATCTACTGTCTGTAATTCTGACAGGTCTGGTTACTGTATGTGTTGTCTACTATATTCGATAAAAATATAGTTTTTGTTACATCGGCAGGGTTTCTTTTATAACGAAATATTAACAATAATTAATAGACAAGATTTATTTAAAATTACATGTTTATTATATTTATAATACCAAAAATATGACGAGTTTCAGTTATTATTATGTACGGTATGCCCAACGTGACCATTCTTTGTTCGGCTCAAAACGGGACATCGGTTTTATAATTTTAATTATTGTATTAGAAAGTCATATTTTTGGAGAAATGGTGTTGTATTGTGTTTTGGTCTTTTTTTGGGGCTTTCATTTTTTTTTAGAAGTCTAAAAAGATGGGACACTTGTACGTCCCGGTGCCATATCTACGAAACCGGTACACACTAGCGAAAAACGGGACAGTCCCGTTCGACGGGGACGGAACGGGACGTCTGGTCATGTTGGGTATGCTACATCTATCTATCTATACTAATAT
>FAPP01000941.1:19277-29650 GCA_001485965.1 Heliconius ismenius | reverse complement strand
ATTTTATCCACGAAAATTGTAGTTAAATTTTATTAGTTGACGGTTTTTTGAACGAATTTTTATTGTTACTGTACCATTCGAACACGTAATCATAAAAATATGTTAATATCTATAGTTGACCTTTTAAAATATATGAATAATATCTGAAAATAACTAAGTATTAGGTGACTTATGATAATTTTTTTTAACTGCCTGCCATAGACGAAAACTCTTGAATGACCCTGAATTAAGTTAATAAAAACAACATGGAATATATATATATGTGAGCCTCATACGGCCAAAGTCCACGATAATTACTCTATAGAGTTACTAGATATATATTAATGTATGTGAAAATCGCAATGTTCAATAGTAAAATAAATAATTTTCTCGCTTTGTAATTCTCGCGTCGAGTGTGTTTATCGTGGCACTAATGGACTTTGCTTTGGGACTTAGCACTGTAGGGAAATGTATCGCTTTGCAACGTGAGATATAGATAGATAGCAAACGGGGAAAATAAAACTATTTTCCGATTATTATTACTACGTTTAATATTACAAGAAATTTAAATAAAATATAAGTTATAAAAAATATCAATACAATATAATATATATTTTGTTACTTAAATAAAATTACAAAAAATATAAACTAAATGTCTTAGCGTTTTATATAATTTTTAAACTGTTTTGTCGCTAACAAAATACAGTCGAATTGATTTCCTTTTTTTACAAAAGTCTGTTAAAAATATGGCATGTCATAATAACCTAAGGAGTGTAAAGACATATTACAATAATCGTATCTCATTTTCCACTAAAACCTTTTTAGAAATCCTGATGTTTTAGTTATAATTTTATTTCTTCCTTATTATTTTATTACTAAATAATAACTACCTATCTCATGACCAACTTTAGAGGAAGGTTATTAATTCAATACGTTTATAAAGGAAATACAATACATTTATATAGGTATTATATCTATTTATTATTACCTAAGGCTTATACAAATATATTTGAGTTCAAGCGTGTGACCGTAAACGCGACAGGTTGTGGGAATTGAACCTACGTAGTTCGAGGAAATTAGATATTTAATATTTTTATTTCATCGTTCTGGTATCAAAGAAAAGCGCGGCGTTGAGTTTCGTCACTCAACAAGCAATGTCTTCAGAATTCGGCGAAAAATGGGAAACAGAGTGTCTTAACACTAGGTTCCCTCTATCCTGCTGTGTGCGGGATACAGTGTGAAGCTGATTTATTTTAAACTTTAAAGTGAAGAGAGCCGTTAAATACAATTTGCTTACTTTCCTTTTCGTGAAAGTTATTTAACCTATAAAATATCTGAATCAAAACATGCGATTCAAACTCATATTGTTCTTGTTTTAAATCTAAATATTAATTCAGTTTTTATTTTCATTCAACATCTGAATTAATTATTATTGTTAATTAAATTAGATGCTGAATTAAAAAATAATGTATATTCAATAGCAATAGCGTTTTAACAGTAATTTTAAATGTATATTATTATTTTATTACTCACATCACATTTAAATTAAGTTTTGCGTATAATATATTTACACATTTAAATTAAGTTTTGCGTATATTTTTCTCATGAAAAATGTTAAAATATATTTTTTATAAAACACTTCTACCTTTTTATGTATATGATATACACATAATGCATTAGATCAAGTTTCCCACTATAATTGAATACGTAGCATTTTTTTTTATTTCTTATTCGTTTTATATTTGATCAGCAGTTAGAACTTTCTTGAAAAAAATATTTATAAGGTGTAGAAGAATAAAATTCAGGAATATAAGAGCAAGTCACAAAATACTGAAACAGTGCACCTAAACTGCGAGTTTCTACTGCGTCGCCTTCGCCGTCGTTATAAATAGTTATATCTACCAGAATCAGATGTTGGTCTTTTCATTGGAATACGTTACATAAATTTATTTATTTATTTATAAGGCCTAACAACAATTGTTACAATTATTACATGCAAAGGAAAAAACAAAGTAAATCATTTCTAATTGCTCAATCATTTACAGGTGGGCTCCTGTTTTACGGTTAAATAAAATTAATAAATGTTAATTCATAATTTAGAAGTACTTTAGTAAATATGTTTCTTTAGTACTGTATGCCTGATACAGCGTGAAGTTGATTTATTTTATTTTAATTTCTTTGTTTCAGTTCCATTATTTCAATGAACAGGAAGGAATTTAAGCGACTACTGCTTCATTTCTTCTCATATATGCCGATGGTATTTATGGTTACACAGTCTTTATTCTTATTCTTAAAAATAAGAAGTTTATACTATATTTTAATAATGAACGTTTACTTTTTCAGATTTCTTTAGTGAACAATGTTTTGAAATGGAGTATAGGAGAACTTAAACTAAGATTAAGGACTAATCTTTCAGTATATTTTTATCAGCAGTATTTAAAGTAAGTTTTTAAAATTTTTGACTAATAAATATTCGTATTTTTTGAACTTACTAGATATTTATGGTTCATTGCTAAATCGCATTATATGCGTTTGTGCAAGGTTCTCTCAGAAACAGTTTAACCAATTTAAATGTAGTTTTCACTATTGTATTTTGGCAAACTTTCGTTAAAATGTTTGTTTTATTTAAATCGGTTCATAATTTAAAAAGTTACGGCAATATAAAACATTTTGTTTGACATAATTGTTACAAAATAGCTATTGTATGTAAATTGTCTTATAATAATAATATTATTAGATTACGAAAGTAAATCATATGAGGAAATAAATAAAAATGTGAACAACACAGCGAGTGTTTCAACCGATTTCACTGATTTTAACGATTATTTTTAAACTATTAAATTGATTATTTATTTATTTAGTCATAAGCAAATTTTGTTAAAACAGATAACATTTTAAATATAAAGTATAATTAAACTTTTTTTAAAATTTTTTTTAGAGGCTTCACATATTACCAAGTTACGAATTTGGATAATCGAATATCAAATGCAGACCAGCTCTTGACCACCGATATAGATAAATTTTGCGACACAGTCATCGATTTATATAGCAACATAAGCAAGCCTATTTTAGATATATCTATATATTTGTATAGGTTGACCGTTAATTTGGGACCATCAGTAAGTACACATAAATAAATAACAATATATAAAACATAAATAGGCCAACACAATATAATTTCATATGTATGTTTTAACTATTTGGCGCTCCCCTCACTACGCCACTGATATACTCATATATAACTTTTTTTATAATTTTATGTTGATATTCACACTTATAACTTAGCAATTTATCGAAATTCATTAGTACCTAACTAATGATGGGTTTTTTACAACGAATGATCAATAGAGAATGAACCCCATATACTAAATAATTTCGTCAATGGCAATTATACAAATAAGAATATACTGCTATTTAAACTTTATATAGAACGACAACGTGTTTTAAACATTTAACAATGGAATCATCACTTATCGCAACAAGTAACATAATTAAATACTATATATGTACCTACGTATAAAATATTAATTGTGTAATTATCTATGTATATATAATTTTATTCAAAAATGTTAATTGTTTTAGACACCAGCAATGATGATGGGTTATCTCTTCTTATCGGGGTTATTCTTAACCTACCTCAGACGACCTACAGGTAATTATATGAATTATGCACTATATGCATAGCGTTTCTCATTATCGAAGTATGTTAATTTTTTTTTTCTCAAGTGCGAATATAGACACTATATTCTCTTTACCCACTATGTTTTCTTGTTGATACGTGGTATGGTTAAAAGCTTTAAGCTGCTTTTTTTTTTCAACAATTTCGTGTAAATAGTTTAATATATATTATTATTTATATATATTATGTTATTTAGGTACTTACCACTTTTCCTGTTTCAGCTCGCATGACAGTTCGGGAGCAAAAATTAGAAGGAGAATTTAGATATGTTAATTCAAGACTAATTACCAATTCAGAAGAGATTGCTTTCTATCAAGTAAGTCCGTTAAAATTCTTTCAATAAACTATTATAGAACTTTGCATAGAAAAAAAGTGGCAAATATAGAGATAGATTATTATAATTTATACATATAATTATGCTACGGCGGAGTTGAGTTCCGCCGCTTAACTTACTCTCTACACTAAATTCTCTGCCTACCCTGATGTATGCAGAATAAAGCAAGAGCAAAGCCTAGCTAAAAAAAACAATATTGTTAATATTTAAAAAACAATAATGATCAATTCAAATCGATCGATTGTATGGATATTAAATATTGCAACCATGCAGATAATGTCAACATCTCTATTTTTATAACTGTTGTGTATTATTTTTCCTCTGCAAAAGCAGAGGAAATATGTGCTTGTATAAAAATACAAGCACATATTTCCTTATAAATATAGAATATTTTGTTTTTTCACAACACTGACCTTTACATATATACATATTTCATAAATTGGCTTTACGTGGTCTTTTGATAGCTTTTTTGTGTTCTGTATTATAGATTCGAAGCAATAGTGGACATGCGCGATTAATTTTTTTCTTCATGTAATTCTAACTTTTTGTCAGGTATTTAAAAAGTCGATATCACCAATTCAAATATCAAAAAGCGTAAAAGAAGCAATATGTGCTTTTCATATTGCTATATTGTAATTGTGTCCCTTTGTTAAGCACAAACCAGTGGTCATAGATTCAATCTCCAAATCTATGGTTATCAGTCAATTGATCTTTGTAACAGAAGATTTGTTCTGTTCTGATATTTGATTACGGTTGACGGAATTGTCTCTTACCCTAGGTTCCCTCTACCTACCCTGCTATATAAGAGACAGCATGAAGGACAAAAAATGCCAATATGTGCCTAAAGGCAGGCGCAGTACTAATCAAACTACGTCATTCAAGTCCTATTCACGTTGCAATTTGGTTAACATAAAAAATTAATATGTATCTTAAACTTCAGGGCAACAACCGCGAACAACTAACGATACTAGCCAGCTTTTACAAATTAACAAAACATTTAAGAAGTTTCCTCAATTTCCGCGTAGCTATGGGATTCATCGACAACATTGTCGCTAAATGTGAGTGCTTAACACCTTTTATAACTGTTTTTCCGACTCTCTGTATAATTCTTTTTCAGCTTCACACTAGCAGCAGCCCTTCTTTCCTACGAATTGTGGTCGAAACCATTTCTATTATTTGGTTGTAGTTTCCATTACCACTCAGGGAATGATAAATTTAATATTTTCATTTCTTTGTTCTGGTACCAAAGTAAAAAGCAAAAAAGCGCCGCTGAGTTCAGTCACTTAACCAGTGACCATTTTTCCACACACTTAGCATTATGGGCTAAAAATGTTTGTAGTATTATAAAATAATACTTAACTATAAAGTGTAAATACGTATTTTATGCATAATTTTATATGATGCTTAAGAAATAAAAATAAAATTATATTTATATTTCTTTTCATAATAATATTTTAAATATTTTCTATTATATATAAAAACTATGATTATAATTCACAAAAGCTATTTAACTTTAATTTCTCATATTGCACCGAAGTAACATTCTACGAGTATATACAGTTAGTACGTTTTATATTCGGACACTATGCGATTTTAATTTTATTTCGCCATAACATTATTTCTTAACAAAAAAAGGTAATCAAGTATTTTAATAGCATATAAATGTATAGTAAATAATAAATGTAAATCAATTATTTAAGTAATTAACATTTATATGTAAATTTATTCATGGTTCGGTTATAATAATGTACAAAGTTTTAAATTCACGTTATCTATAAATATAGAGTTATAGACTATACTGTTATCTACACTTAACACTGGTATTTTTGCGTAGGTAATTGTTTTAGTTCGTTTTTAATTATATATTTATTGTGTACTTAGCTTTGTGAGCGTATTATACACTCATATTGTATGTAACTACAATTATAAATTTGTAATACTTTTCATCTATAATGAACTCCTATAAGTTTTCGTTCCTTCCTAAATTCCATAATTTTAGATCGACAGGAAATCCCTATACCTACATTTTGATTACGCTACAGATTTCGTACTTAATGCAGTAAAAACGATGCTTAACATGTTTGGGTTGCGTTGACTTAGATTAAGTTTGGTTTTTTATGTGCTCCCAAGTACCTACTGTAGACTTGGATATTGATACAAAAAATACACTTTAATAGATATATGTATGCATAGATTTCTAACTATACTTTTACATATATCATATAAAAGCATAACAATCTTTCTTAATTAATATTAAGCTTCTTATATGAAAAGCGCAATAAAAAGTTAATTAATTAACAATATGCAGAAGCTATTATAATTTTATTATTATGATGTTATCGTAGTTACAGTAGTAAAATGCTTTCCATGACGCTATTTTACATCTAATTAAAAGTTATTAACTCAGACGGAAAATGGAAACGGAGTTGATTAAAAATAGGTTCCCTGTGCTTATCCTGCCGCATCCAGGATGAAAGGTAAAAAAATTGAGCTGTCCAAATGGAATATATGGGAAAAAATAGCATCCATGTAATGCAAGCATTTGCATCCATGCATGTATTCGAGTTATGCATTTATTACAGTTATTAAGTATAGAGTTTATTTTTTTTTTGTAGCTTCATATCAGGGTAGGCAGGAGGAACCTGGGAAACTAGTGTTAAGACACTCCGTTGTCATAGACACATCCTTTTCCCACTTTCCGTCTAATTGGCATCGCATGTGCTTTGCCTCATTACAAAAAAAGTTTAGATTTAATTTCTTTGAGCGGGAATCGAATCCACAACCTGATGCGCTTGCAGTCACATGGTTATGCTCCTGCGCCACGACTGGCTTAGTTAATGCCGTATATTTCCTATACAAATTATGTAATATTGCAGATTTCGCGGTCACTATCGGTTTCCTTGCCGTATCAAGGCCTTTCTTCGTTAAAGATCACAATGTGCTAACGATAGGCACTGAACAAGACAGGTTTAGGGTAAGTTTTGACTTTATTAATGCAATGTTATTTACATGTATGTAGTTTATATAATTTAGACAACGTAGTACAAAAAGTATAGAATAATGTTTCTTTTTTTTTGCATGAACACGAATATTGTAATATCTACCTATATCTTATACATGAATTAGTCAAGCAAGATACAATTTAAAAAAGACTAAGAGTTAATTTATAATTGTACGTCTTTTGGAGCTCTTTGACATCTTATTAAATAAAATATTATATATTTACAGCATTATTATACATACGGTCGTATGTTAGTCAAAATGGCGGAAGGTATCGGCCGGCTCGTGCTCTCCGGTCGGGAACTGAGTAAATTGGCGGGTTTGACTGCCAGAGTCACTCAACTAAGGATCGTTCTAGAAGACATCAATAAAGGGAACTACACGAGGACAATGGTGGAAAAAAATAATATTGGAAACGGTCAGTTTGAAAAGATAATGGGATATCCTATTTGATTTCTACTTCGGTGATTGCATTCTTTTCATTTCTTGGCCCTGGTAAGAAGACAACGCGGTGATAAGTACCTCTTAACACGCAATGTTTCGAAATATAGCCGGAGCATGTGGAGAAGAGGCGAAGAGGTCCAGAGTGTCTTAGGCCTAGGTTCCCTCTGCCCACTCTGCTATATGTGAGATACTGATGAATAAAAAAATTAACTAACAATGACAGAACTATGTTGTTGCGTACTATGTATAGGTATGTAAATTTGCATCTGTTCGAATTGTTCTTCAAAATCATGAAAATTCGTCATAACGACAATTACATTTAAAATATTATACAGAAATAAAAAACAAGGAAATATTTATTTAAATTTTACATACCAAAGAGTTGTAAGATTATGTATTTTCGCAGATCTTTAAATCCAACCAACTAGTGATGATTTTTATTATAATATAAATATTTAAAATCTTTGTGCTACGTTTTATTCGTTCCCGTAACGTTATTTGTTTGTTTATTATAAACGACTTAAATCAAATATGCACAGACTTGTTTGTGGTTAAGATTCGCCTCTCAACACTCCATCCAGATCGAACGAAAAATGGGGAACGAAGTGTCTTGAGTTACTTCAGTATAATGTCTTAATCTATTTTTGCATTTTGAGCATATATTTATTTGTTTATATTATGTTTTTTGTAGGAACTCCAATGATCCTAGCCCCCGGCGCCGGCCGCATTATATATCAGGATAAAATAATACGTTTTGACAAAGTGCCGCTCGTCACGCCTAATGGAGACGTTCTCATACAAGAATTAAGCTTCGAAGTCAAGTTAGTATTGCTTATACTGCTATCTGATTGTTTTTAATTTCTATTTTTTTAAGATCACATTTGGTTCCCAACTGTCCATATATTTTTTGAGATATTACGAATTGAATTGAGAAACAAAGCCGCGCTTTTTTCTTGTTTAAGCAAGAAAATGAAAATAATTCATTCTCACAAGTAGTAATCTAACTCACGGTCGTTATGCTTATAGTCAGAGTTTCTCTCGCTTCGCCTTCATCGCCCGTCGACCGGTCAGAGATTAAAATCTTTGGCCTTTTCTTTTATCTTTTATCATTGGTTTGTCAATTTTAAAGTTTTTAGTTATCACTATTTTAAAATAATTTATAAGTGTATCAGAGATGTAGTCTAAGATGGAACCTAGTGTTAAGATACTCCAGTTCCCATTTTCCACCGAATTCGAAGTTTTTGAGGCATTGCGTTTTAAGTGGCGGAAGTCAACGCCGGGCATTTTAAAAAAACAACATTTTTGGTTATATTAATAATTACAAATTTTATCTCTAAATTATTAAGGATAAAAATGTAAAAACTAAATAGAATAAAAACGTGGGAATTTTAAACGTCTATTTTAACCAATTTTTTTCCTTAAAATGAGATACATTTTTAGTTTTATTATTTAACGAGCAATATATTTTAAATAAAATTTTTCAAGTACTTCATAGGTACTTGATATGTATATAAATACATTCATGACTTTAATGTTAACTCATCTGCCTTTATAATTAGCTAGGAATAATTTATATTACAAGTTTCTTTAAATTCCGTCAGGTTGACCTTAGGCGTATTACATATTTACATTTACAGTATTTTAAATTAAAGAAGATTATTTTATCTAGGTGTAAATTAGTACTGCCTTTTATTAGTAATATAATGGGCCATGTTATTTACTATTGTAAGACACATTTATAATAATGTAAGGTTTTAAAAAAGTTTTTTGTTTTAAGATAAGAAAGAAATTAAATAAAAATTATAATAGTAAACTAATCCTATTTAAATTAGGTTGCTATTATGTAATGAGGAATGAAATTTGTCCCGATAAAAAGTTAAAGGATAATATTTAAAGGGTAGGGGCTCTAAAGTATTCAATGGACCTCAGACAAAAACACGTATAAAATTTAAACGTAGGAAGATTTGAACCCGCGCCTCTAGGAAACCGTCCAAGCGCTCTGACGAAACCATACGTGCTTTTAAGCTACGTCGAAATTCTCATAATCACTAACCTAAATAATATAATTTTGAAAAACTTACACATACATAAGCTACTTGATGTAGTATATTATATTACGTGAAGTAAGTCCTATCATCATACAGTAAAACTAGGCTAGAGTTTCATCAAATTTCGTTAGATTAACTATGAAAGTAGTATTTTTGATGTAATGTATGCCATTTCTATATTAGATAAATATTTATAGAAATAAATAAATATAAAATAACATTATTTTGATATTAATCCTTAGATCTGGTATAAACGTACTCGTGTGCGGACCAAATGGTTGTGGAAAGTCATCAATGTTCCGTATGTTGGGAGAACTGTGGCCGATATTCGGAGGAACATTGACGAAGCCGCCGAAGGGAAAACTTTTCTACGTACCCCAAAGACCTTATATGACACTTGGTACATTTAGGGACCAAGTGAGTTATCTTTTATTTATTTTTTTATTGATTAGACTATTATTATATAGAGGTATTCATACAGCGACTATTGGGTTATATTATGTTTCATCCAATTTTTACCGAGTCCTACCGATGAAAACATCAATAATATTGTGATAATACATTAAATATTTCATTTCCTTGAGTATAAATCGAACCAACAACTATCGCGTTTACAGTGAAACGCTGTGCCTTTGCGCCAAGACGGTGCCTAATGCATAAAATATTCATAAGTACTAATAATTATTATTATTTAGGTAATCTATCCACAAACTCGGGAAGAAATGAGCCGCCGTGGCCGTACTGATGAAGAACTCAATAGTTATTTAGAAATCGTTCAGCTCTCATACTTAACGCATCGAGAAGGAGGATGGGATGCTGTGGAGGACTGGATGGATGTACTCTCGGGAGGGGAGAAACAGAGGATAGCCGTATGTATACTTATTTTTAT
>FAPP01000941.1:3191-19159 GCA_001485965.1 Heliconius ismenius | reverse complement strand
TGTGGAAAGGCGTATTGCTGCCGGTAACAGGGTTAACGGAGCCATAGCTGTATTGAGGAGACGGCGAAACGTCAGCACAGCTGCGTGTTTGGCCGTACACAATGCAGTGTTGATACCGACGGATATCACCACTGCATTAGTTGGTTGGTATAATTTCAAATATTCTATACATATTTATGTATCGCAGATGGCGCGCCTCTTCTACCACGCGCCGCAGTTCGCTATCCTGGACGAGTGTACGAGCGCCGTGTCCGTGGACGTGGAGGGGCACATGTACCAGTACTGCAGAGAGGTCATTTTTGTTCAGTTCTTAAAGCTGTATTTCGCTTGTAAACGCCGTTCTTTGCATTATCAAAGCGGAATAGTGTAAATAATTAATTAAACTCACAAACGTGTCTTTATGACACGGACAACTATGAATTTACTGTAATTACTATGTCTATGTCAATATATTTCTCAATTCCCCCCACTGGAATTCTAACCCACAACCATCGCTTTTACAGTTTACAGATGTTGTAACACTATACCACGACGGCTTCATTTAATTAAACAAACCTATTTTTATAAATTTCAGATGGGCATATCGCTATTCACGGTCTCACATCGAAAGTCTTTATGGAAACATCACGACCACTATTTACAAATGGACGGACGAGGTGGTTACGTTTTTGGCGAAATTGACAACGAAACACAGGAATTTGGCTCGTGATATATAATATTTGAATACCTAAACCACTAGTTAAGAAAATAACAAAGTTTTGTATTTTTTAAATACCGCTAAAAGTTAATTAACTTAAGGAAAACATCATGGCGGTACACGTTATTCACAAATTTTTATAAGTCTTAAAGACTCTCATTATCACAAGTAATATTATAAACATAATTTAAGAATGTATGAATATTAATGTGGATTAATAAAATATATATTTTTTTTATGCTTATGTATATTTACATTTAATCATTTTTATGATTGTAAAACAATTATTTATGTAAATGAAAATGTATGTACATTTTAACGTTGTTTATTAATAAAACAATAATTTATCAAGTTACCCATATTTTACAATTTTATAACAGTATGAATTTTGTAAAATTCAGTTTTTATTTGATATACTATTTTAAATATAAAAGCGTCTGTACGTACTTTCTGTCCTATAAGAATTAAGTTATAACTAAATCGTTATTTAAACTTATTAATATTAACGAAGCATAATTTCTCAATTAATATTTTTAATATATCTATTGAAATGCTCTAGATACATTCAAATGTTAGATAATTCAAAATCTTAAAAAATTAAGTACAAATTTGAAACACTTTTAGGGACCACTAGGAACACAAAAATCGATGATATTTTGAAACATATAACTATTTGAAAATACCGGGTTTCTAATGCGTGTCTTTTGGAAACCCATACGCATGGTAAAACTGATTTTTTTATATGTACAAAGGTTTTTCTTGCATCCCGCTAAGTAAACATTTCTATATGTTTCTAAATATTTTCTTTTCTTAATGTTTGAAAGTTAATATTTTAATTGAGCATAGTAGGATTTGCTTCACTGTATTCCGCATATAGCAGGAAAGGCATAGGGAACCCAGTGTCAAGACCCTCCACTCCATGCACTGCCCAATAAGTAAGTGTTAAAGAATTAATAAGTGTATGAAATATCACTTTAATCTCCATGCTTCTGCATTTCATCAGTTATAGTAGTAATACAATAGTATATTCATTTATTCCATC
Source organism: Heliconius ismenius (assembly GCA_001485965.1). NCBI lineage: Eukaryota > Metazoa > Arthropoda > Insecta > Lepidoptera > Nymphalidae > Heliconius > Heliconius ismenius. The sequence goes on along the minus strand of FAPP01000941.1, from coordinate 17,420 downwards.
TGATAATTATTTGTTTGTCATTTCTTATATATTATGTATTTAGTAAAAAACGCTAGAAGAAAAAGGTTAAGAAATATATTAGAATGTACTAGCAAATATTTATCTTGCTTCTTAATAATTATTAATAACTAAGTTTATAATTTTGATGTCAAGTTGTTGTGATAACATGTTGGTTTGAAACCAAAGCACCTTTTAAAGGACACATTAATAAAAGTTATTTATATATTATAATTTCATACATTACAAAGCACAGCACTAAAAATGGTTACAAAATTGTATTTTTTTATTATAAAATGTTGCGTTAAAAAAATCTTTTATTTAATTCTTTAGGATATTTAATATTCTACTTAAGAAATAACAAAACTAGTTATTACGTTTTTAATCATATAGAAACAATTTCCATCAATGTTCATTAATTATTCTTTAAAAAAATACTACTTAATTGTACTAAAATATCGAAAAAAATATTGTTTCTTGTAAAAGTAAACACTATTTTGAAAAAAAAAAGGGAAATTGCTGTATGTATTTGATTCCTATGTACAATAGAAAAGAAGAGAAATGTTATGTGGTATTCTAATAATCAACATTGTTTATTTTTTATTTAATTATATTAAATTAAATCATGACATTTGTTTATAAATTTATGACAGATTGCTATGAAATTTTAGATCCTTTTACATTGTGCTAAGTCATATTAATCTGTAATGACTTTAACTTTTATTCATGTTATTGAATATGTTATGAATGTAAAAGTTGCTGTGATAGATATTTTGTTGAAAATCGGCGGGTGCTGGGTCAATAAAGGTGGTTGATGATAATTAGTGTTTTTTTTTATTAGACAGACAATCGTGACATTTCTTTCCCCAATGACCGCCCTTTATATCCGATACATAGCGTGCTTATGGGCGGATCCCAACGCTGCGCTTTATATCATTACCAGAGCGAGGAAATAAAAAGAATTCATTCTCAATACTTTTTTAGCTTCACGCTGTATCCCGCACATAGCAGAAAAGTCCAAGGAAACTGATGTTAAGACACTTCCGTTGCCATTCAACGCCGAATTTCGGAGGAATGCCGTGTTGAATAGCGCAACTCAACGCTGCTTTATGCCAGAGCGAGGAATTGAAAATATTAAATATTTTCCCGAGTGGACATCGAACCCACAACCTGTCGCATATACAGTCCCACTCTTGTGCCCCACGACTGCCCCCTATAAAGTAATTAAAAACATTGAACTCCAATGAAATCATATACTTTCCTTATTTTTATTGTATAATATATTATATGTAACGAGTATGAGCATGTGCATCAATTCAGATTTAAATCTACTTTTACTTGCTTCAGCAATATAATCGCGATAGTACCTGCCGCCAAATTTTCTAACGGCACAAACAAGGAAAATATTCTGACTATCTGGATACGTGGCACTTGGATAACAGACAACATTTTTTGCAGTCTGCAATGTTAATAACGGGTTTTATTTCGCTTACCATTCTAGACGAAAAGAAAATAAAAAAAACACTTTTTATTTCAATTATTGTATAAGAACAATAAATTAAAATGTACTACAAGTAAAATGGACATAAAAGACTTAAGTAAAATTTAAATAAACTTCGATAATGGCAGAGATTAGTATTAATTTTCGTGTATTATTTCCTTTTCGTGTATTTAGTATTAATTAATAATTGTTTATAATATGATTAAAATATATTTTCAAATTTCCCGCACAAAGCCTCAATGACATTTATTTTGTCTTTGAGGAATTGCTTCTGTCAAAAATGTTTCGTTGCGTGCATTCATAATTGAAGATATTTTTTTTATAATAATTATAAGATTATTTAATTTTACCTGTTGTAGCTTTATTATCATAAAACACGTTAATATGAATATATATATAATTTTCAACATAACATAAAATAACAAAACTAAATTAATATACTTTTTTATATAAAACGGAACGTAAAGAGAACATCGCTTCGCATCAGCTGTTGAATAAAAAAAATAACGGGAAATCGACGATGGAGATTGGTCACACCGACGGCCACATCAAATCTGGGGGTTTAGCGTGTGACCCTGTTATTTCTATCCTGCAATAAAATAGCTGTGTAATCCTAGATAAGTTTTGCATTGTTCAATTAGTGATACAAAAGTTGTAGTGTAATTTATGTGTAAAATATGGAACGTGCAACTGGAACAGAAGTGTACGGGTGTGGCTCGCCCCATTCTACGGACATAACGCTAAATATACAAACGACAACGGGTGGCAATTTCTCTATCAGTCTGAACGGTAAAAACACAGTTGAGCATCTCAAAAAACTTGTTTCGAAGAAACTCAAAGTATCAAAGGATCGAATATGTCTTCTGCATCGGGAAAGGTAAGTACGGAGGCGTCAGACGCAAAGCTTCTATTGTTAAACATAGCTATCGCGGAAATAAGTTGCGTCGATTTGATGACGCATCCGCGTCCTTTGACATGATTATTGATAAACGATTTCGTTCACAGACAACTGAGAGATGGAACTTTAGAAGAAAATGGTTTACTAGATGGATCTCGGATAATTTTGCTGCCGAGTGTCGAAACGGGCCTTCTGGTGAGTACGTCACGCAATTTCGAAACTCCATCAATGCTTCATGATTATCACGTGTTTCACAATTATGTTAAGCTAATCAATAAGATTTTATCTTTGTGATGTATTAGTTTTTTCGTATTTTTAGAGTCAAAGACCCGAAAACTCCGTGATGCAAGCATTGGAATCCTTAAATGATACCCAAGTAAATGATTTCTTGAGTGGTAAATCACCTCTAAATTTGACCATGCGACTTGGAGACCACATGATGTTAATTCAGTTACAACTGTCAACTCTTAACTCAGGTTCATCTGGTAGCACTAGAACTATACGAACATCCACTCCTACAAAGAGTTCATCTATACGAACAAAATGTGACTCAAGGGATGTTCAAAGTCCTCAAACAGCCCAAAAGTCTTCACATTCCGAAGAACCTACACTAAATAGTGAGAAGCCTAACTCAGACAACCCTGCAAGTATTTTACAGAAGCAAGACCTTGATATGTTACAGAATGCTTTTGAATTATATCGCACTATGGCAGAAGAAAAATTTGCAGAAAAACCTGCACAAAGTAAAAATAAAGAAGATCAGATGGACACCTCAAACTGCACATTATCAGATCTGTCCGATACATCTCTAGAGAGTGAACAGTCCCCTATAAAATCTTTATCAAATCTTGTCTCTAGTCCAATAGATGCAACTACTGAAAATAGAGATGCTGCTTTAGCAAATACAGTAAAAAGTAGTTTAATAGATTTATTATCTTGTAATAAATTGACCGCAGAGGCTGTTCCCTCTACAAGCAATATGAGTGAAAAACTGTGTCCTTCGACTTCACACACCCCAGACAGTTCAATTAGTGATGATAGTGATAACTTCACAGATCAAAGTTCATTTTTAGCAGAGAGTACCATAGATGAGTATCCAATGGAAAATTTGTTTAATAGTGCAGTAGATAAAGGTCTGTTTGATGAACAGGATGAGTCTATGATGGATAGAGAAATATCAAACCTGGCGACAACCAGTCATGGCACACAAGAATCATCAGCTACTTTACCTCCCTTCCAAAGTTTAAATGAACCATTAAAGAATAAACGTTTTCAGTATTTATTACATAAAACATCTAAATTTAAACATCCTATCAGTCACAATAAACAGAAAGCATTCTTACAGTCAGTTAATAAACATAAGAAAAAGATTCAACCAACATCAACACAAAATCATAGTGAAGCAAATCCACAGCCATCTACCTCGAGGACAGAACCTTTTATGAGTGCTAAGAAACCTGTTCAAGCTCAAGAAGAGACTGCAACTGCGTCTACATCAAAACAATCATTTAAAGCACCAGATGCTCCTAAAAAACCCCAACGGTCTTCCCCAACACCCCCCATAGACACTAAAGCCCTTATAGAGGCTTCCAAGAATTTGACACAGAAGCTTAAAAAGTTGTCAAAGGAAGTTTTAACCAATAAAATTGATCTCAGAACAGCTGAAGAGTCTGTGCGCTCCAAGATTGGTCCCGGAGCTGTGATAGAGTCCATGAAACACCATGGCAAGGGAATATATTCTGGGACCTTCTCGGGAACACTAAATCCAGCTTTACAAGATAGGTAAGACTTATGTAAATTTATTATTTTGTAAAAATGCTTCTATTTACTTGTTTAAATTTACTTGTTCAATTTTTAAAATGTATCATAGAGAACACTGCCACTATTGCTATTTTCTTTATATATTTTATTACATTTCCTAATTTTTTACTACATGTTTCACATTCAGACTGATATGGCTATATACTTGTGACACAAAATATGAGTATAAAAGTTGTGTTTATACAATTGATTCCCACTTCATTCCCTAAGTATATATGCCTATATTATTTTTATTCCCCCACTTTCGTAACAAGACAATGTGTGGTGTAAACTGCTCAAAAAAATTGGCCAGCACTTGGTAAATAGAGTATCTTAACACTACATTCCCTCTGTCTACACTGCTACATGCAGGATACAGTGTGAAGCTCTTTAATTTACTTGTCTGAAAATCCATTTTTAAAGTTTATTAGAATTAAAGGCCTTCTCTTAGGTTGCTAGTCCCAAGCACTATTTTAAGATCTTCTATCATATATCTGAAAAAATGTGAAAGTTCTTCCAGTCCCTTATTATTATTATTTTAACTTATTACTATGTATATATAGTCCATACTTCCTACTTTTTGTAAATTCTTAGCTATTTGAACAGATATTTTTTTATATGATATAGAAAAAAAAACTAGACATAAAATCATCTCTAGGTTTCTACATAATTATTTGACATTATTTTAACAACTATTATAATTATATTATCTTAAATTATTTTTATACAGACAATACTTTATTTATTATTTTTACAATAATTCATTTTGAAATTGAGATTTTTTGAAAAAGTTAGTATCAAAAAAGAAGCTTCAAAAATACTTTAGCTCTAGCATCATGATTTTTTTATTATTACCAGAAAACAAAATAAATAGAATTTGTTTGATCAACACCTAAAGAATTTTGTTTTGTCTTAAAGAATAACTTAAGTACTTACATGTTAACTTTAGAGATTAGAATTAGTTAGTGTTTTTAAGAGCAGAATTAATTATAACATAATTAATATTTTCAATAACCAGCTTTTTTAGACTGTTCTATCATTTTATTGTTCTTTTTACATGATATAACAAAAAGTTAGATAAGTGAAAATATTAATATTATTAACGTGGATTATTATTATCTGATATAAAGTCACTATCTCCTATATATTGTCTAAACTAACATTAAAGTATAGAATAGTATGAACTATAAAGTTGTATATGTCGAGCAAAGTGCGGCGTTGAGTTCCGCCACTCAACATGCGATGCGTCCGGAATTTGGCGGAAAAATGGGAACGGAGTGTCTTAACACCAGGCTCCTCTGCTTACCCTGTTGCGAGCGGGATACAGCGGGAAGTTAAAAAAAATATCTTGTATATCAATAAAATATATTTGGAAAAAAGTGGATAAGGCAATTTCGCTCTGAAATTTAAATATTATATTTTGTACTTGTATATTTTGTTCCGTGTGACGTTTTATTCTAAGGTGTATACGATGACGTTAAATGAGTAATGACGGGGGCGTATCACTATTCACTATTAAATGTAGTAAAGTATGAAAATTACTTTTTTTAGTAATAAATTTTTATGAATATTTACAAATTTCAGATAGATTTTTTTGAGCTGTTGTAGGAATTGCGTATTTTATATTATTTTCATAACTTTTTAATGTTATGATGTCATATGGATCTTAACGTGTCGCGATTGTTATCTGACAATAAAATTCTCTGTATCATAATAATAATATTATATTTTTTTTATATGTTCTCTTTTAAATTCATATGGTCGAACAACGATTAATATTAAAATGTATCTATTTGACAACTGCCTATTTTGTAAAAACAAAACACACATACATTGGTTTTTTATAAAATATTTTTTTACAGTTATTGCATACGTTTAATATTTGCTATCAGTTTTCACGGTAAAAGCAAAATGCACGGGAAAACGTATAATGTTTAGAATTTAACTGATTTGCTGTAGGTTATTAAGGTTTGGTTTCATTGCAAGCTTTTTATAGAAGCTTCATGTTACTTATTGCATAGCAGAACAGAGGCAGGAACAAACCTGGCGTTAAGACTCCGTTCCCCACACACCGCATAATGTTTGAGACATTGCCTGTTAATAGACTGAACTCCACGCCGCGCTTCACCACAAGAAAGGGAAAATGGACGTAATTAAATGTAATCATTCTCCCGATTAGGATCCATTGCGTTTACTATCTGATGAGATATAGACTAAATAGTATTGCGTATGAAAGTTAAGCTCTTACAAAAATATAAATACCTAATAATAATAATAATAATATCTAAATACCTAATATCTTCTCAAAAATATCTTTAACTATGACTTTTTTTGTTTATTTATGCTTTTCTTTAAACTCTTATTATTACATTATTAGAAATAGGTACTTATGTGTATAATGCAGTTCGTTTGAAGTGGACACCGTTCAATGAAACATTATCATCTCATCGGTTTACAAACAATTTATTATCTACAGATTTTTTAATTTTATATAAGGCTGTTGAAAAATCATTGTAGTTTTTCTATATATTTTTTTTTCTAAATGTTATATATGATTGTTTTTTACATTTTGCAGATACGGACGACCAAAGAGGGATATATCGACAATAATCCACATATTGAACGATTTGCTGTGCGCCGCGCCGCCCATCGCTTTATCACAGGTAAATATTCTATATTTATACGTGCACAAACTTTACACAGGTGTTTTATGTCTCTGGTTAATGACCTACTTTAAAAATGATTAATGAGAAATAAAATAATAACTTCACGAGTATGTTAAACACATTTTAATTGTGATATAGAGTAAATTATTTAAATACTTAGTATATTTTTGTTTGTAATAATCACACATGCGTTCAACTAAATACGCAAGTATAATAAAACATGCAATCTTTTCATTACAAGAAAACCTTATCAACGGCTGTCTTACGTTTTTGCGAGTCTTAATTGGAAATATGTAGCATTAAATAGGTCATTTCATAACTGTGTTATAAAAAGATAAATTAATTTCTTTAATTTCATCATTGCTACTCAAATTTGAGATTTCATTTAATTAAATACACAAAAAGAATCTATCGCAAATGCAGAATACTTTGAAAAAAATCGAGTAGCTAACTAATGGATAATTGCATAACATGGATAATTGAATGGAACTAATGGATAGATCAGTTTTTTTATTGATTAAGGTTTATTTATCCTCACGAATCTACTTATTGTTTCAGTAAAATGAACTACCTAATGTTGACATATTTAAAAATTAAATCATTCTCCAATGCAAATCAAGTCTACAGGAATCACACTCCCATTACCACAAGGTGTCAATAATACATATAAAAAATATATTAATACAAAAAATGTTATATCACTTTCAGAAGGAAACAAAACACTCATGTTCAACGGTGACCCTAGAGGAGCCCCCCAAGTGCCCCACATGTCAGCCCTGTTCCTACGGTCAGTGCAATGGACACACCAGCAAGCAAACCTGTGAGAAGTCATGCACATGTCGACTTAACCCACCCACCGACTGCAAGAAATGCAACATGGCAAAGACCCTCGCATTGGAGAACTCCAAAACTAAATGCAAGCTTGAACAACTCAGACTTGTGATGCAACAGAAGAAACAGAAACGTGAAGCTCGTAAATTAAAAACGTTACCGTATACGACTCCTCCTAAATCGTTGTCACCGGACCAAGCGGCCATACAGGAGGAAATAGAAACTGTTGCTTAACACCAAATCATTACACGTTGCTAGTGCGCTTCAATAATAATCAAAATAAAAATTGCTCTTATTATTATAATTTTTTTTGTACGCTTAGTTGCATATTAATTGATACATTGCATGTTATTGACAAGTAGTTTTTACTACGCATTGTGTAATGGCGAACTGAGTTCTCTAAACCCTGTGAAGTTGATAATATTGTCCCAATAAATGTATAATCACCATTTGCAATATAACAAAATGTCTTTGCAACATTTACAAGTTTAGCGCACTAGCAATGGTCTCATTGTACTATCATTTTGAAGGCAAGTACGATATAATCTAAATAAATCACCATATTTAATAGTTTTGGAAATTAGATGTAAATCTTAAGTGCTATTACGCATGTACAAATGGAAATAAATTAGCAAAATCCTAGCTGTAGTGTAACATATGGACGGGAGCGATGCGATGAGGATATATGGAAGAATGAATGTAATATAATTCTCTATAAACTAATAAATAAGGGACGTTACGGAGCTCCGCAACTGTAAACGAAACTCGGATATTACAAATAAAAAGTATTCGTAATGAAATCTGATATAAAAGGTTCGAGTAATTTTGGAATATGGGCGCTTATTATTAAATGAGACATGTTATGGAAGTATTATTACTTAAGTTAAGTGGCAGTACTCAACGCCGCGTTGTGCCTCGACACCAGAACGAAGAAATGGAAATATTAATTTAAATAAATATTTCATCTCGAGTGGGGATCGAACCCACAACCAGTCGGTTTTACAGTTATACTTTGTGCCTCTGCACTACGATAGGCCTTACTCAAGGATTATCTTAAATTATATCTCAAACGATACCGATGTAGTATTCTTAGTTCCGAAATGTTACATCCGTGACGTCTCTGTTCTTCAATTTCCTATATTTCAATGGCTACATGATTTTTAACATTTTGTGTATTCTTTTTTTATTTATATTGAAAACGAGTGAAATTGTTTTCTAATTATTTACAAATATAACAGTTTAAAACTGATTGTTTCAATTTTTGTGTGATACAGTTAATTAGGCTGTTAGATTCGTTCTTCCGTGTATGACCGTTAGTGTGGTAGCACTGCTATTGGTCGGGAAATGATTTTTTTGTTGTTATATTTTAGATTATATTTTATTTTATTGGGGCAGTCGACTTTTAGACACGTGTTTAGTTAATTTTGGAGATCGCTGTTGATGTACATTTTTGAAATTAGTTTAACGTTATTTGTCACGGATGTGGGGTCCACTTCCGTTCATTTTTCTGACACGATTTTGACTCCCATGTTTCTTTAGGAAATAATTGGCACTGTTATCTTTAGTTTTGTTTATTTTCCATTTAAAAAAAAAATGTTGTTTGAATAAATGTTTTCCTCATTATACCTATTTTTTTAGTTTCTTTTGGTTCTAACGACCCGATTAACACGAAATGCAATATTCTAACAATCCTATGAGAATATATTATATTAGCGTTTACAAGCTTTGTACATAAGTAATTGATAGTGGAAATAGAGTTGCTTTTTATCTTATTTGTGGATAGAAATGTACTAATGTTTATGGACGTTTAATCAATAGAAGTTGGAGGTAAAATGCCTTTGATTCAAATTTCATTATTTGGGTGTAACATTGATATAAACTCGGCTACGCCAAAATTTTATCAGAAACTAAACTTACAATAGATGAAATTAATTAAATTTATTAAAATACTAAATAATATTTTTGTTATACAAGATATATTTTTATGAAATATAACAAATATTACTAACTGATTTAATTTTGGCATAATTGGAATTATATCTATATAAAATTGTTAACCTCCATTTTATGCCGATGTACGAAGTGTGAGATAATTAAAGAAGACTATTTGTTAAATCAGGCAAAATATTTGTTAGTTTGAAGATTGTTATATTAATTTTTGTTATTGTAGGAAGAGATCTGATCGCTGATGGAGCGAAACTGATTTTTTAAACAAAAGTTTAGGTTGTAATGATAATTCCTACTACGTAATATGAAACCCCTTACATAAAAATATATAACACTATATCGTAAAATCATTTCATACAAATAGCATTAAAATAATAAAGTTTTTTATTTACCAGATCTCTTCCCGAAATAATGGAAGTGTAAACCATTAGTAGCGAAAGGTAATGACTTAGTCTTCCGTAAAGTTTCATTTAGCAGAACAAATCCAACCTTGGCGTGGGACCAAGAGACAGGATAACAAGTTCGAAGCAGGATTGTTAAAGCAATAAATGTTTCCTTACATTGCCGTTGAGTAACGCAAAGTGCCTATTGATGTGTAGTAGAATATACAAATAAGTGTTGTGCCATGTGTATTATTACTTATTAGATTCATTTTTAACGTTTATAATGTGGCACCTTCTTGCTTTGGTTCAACTATTGTTTAACAGTTGTCTAGAGTATCGAGATCTCAACCTTTGTATATATTTATAAAAGCCGATAATGAAATGTTTGCTTTCGTTACCATATTTCCCTACATTATTTATGAAATCTGTGTTTTTTGGATATAACGGCTATAAGTTCACAGGGTTGCAAAAAAATCGTAATTGTTTTGTCCTTGTATTTTGCATGTCTAGTGAGGAGAATAAAGTTGAATACAGAAACAGACTTGTTTTATTGTTTCATTTAACGTTAATATATACGTGTTCGTGTTCGGTATACCTTGCTTGTAAAATATCCCTACCGAATTCTGATGTGGCTGGTGGATTTTGACGTTCCTACTTTGAATTGTTATTAAAAAATTAAAAAGAAATATAACAATGAGACAAATTAATGAAATTCTTTGGCTTAATGCTATGAAACTTTATTATTTCATATTTTACAAATTCAGATTACAGGAATTCAAAGATGAAGAAATGGTTTCAGAGTACAATAACTCTCAAAAATTAAAAGTATATATCTTAAACTTCTTAAAAGTATTTTCATTGATTGATTGATAGATGATTAGATTTTAAGGAATTGTATGGGAGGAATAAAAATAGCGTTTTTCTACAAAACATTTAATTTTGGACATGTGTAAGGTAAACTATTCATTGAACAAATCAACAAAAATATTTGAAACAATTGTATTAAAATTTCACTTAAAACTCTAACGATATGAACTGGAATATATAATCTGTACTATCAGTGTTTTAAATTAACCAATACAACTTAAATATAACTTAAGCTTGTAAAAAAGCAATTTTTAAAAATTATAATCTGTGTGATCCAAGAGAACTGTTCTGGAGAGCATTGTCTTACAATTGTACAACATTATAATAATTACTAGACATCGATCATCTGAAGGTTTTTGAGTACAGTACGGTCAGCAAGTTGTGGCCGCCCTGAAGTTGCACTGTTCATTTAAGAAGAAAATTAATCAAAAGTAAAAAAAGTCTTAAAATAAATTATGCGTAGCCTTCTATAGCTAACTTAAGCACGGCCACGACTACTAGAACGTACGATTTAACAATAGAAAAATTGAATAGAATTAGTGAAATAATCGAAGGCATCAATACAAAACAATGTCATTAATACAAAAAATATATGAGAACAAATAGTCTCAGCAGAAATGTAGCATTGTGTTTAACAGGATTTTAAAGAAAAGTCTGTACTTCACGTAAATTATTATTTATTATATAAATTTCATCTCATATAAATAGCACATAACCCACACAACTGCGTTCAACGAAATGATTGAAACACTGAGAATAAAAGAAAATGAAATTCGATACGCACTCCACACTTGACATTTTCAGTCATTTTGTTGAACGTGATACTTAAATTTAAGACGAAAACTCTTAATTTGACTACATACGCCTAAACTCCTTGAAGTCTCATTCGATTCTATTTAACTACATAAGTATAAGTTCAGATGAGTGCAATATGAATGCTTGTCAGAACGAATAATGTAAAAAAAACACTCACTTTGACTAGCACTCTATATTTGTATTCTTATTCATGTAAGATATTAGTAATTTTGTCACAAGAGCTTATAATTTAGAGCTAAATCAAAAACAAACCAGTGACAAATTAGTTATGAAGACACCAACAATAAAAAAAACAACACATATACCTCACAACTGTGCTAATACAGTGTAATATATACATTTATAATAAAGGCTGTAGTCAAATGGAGCGGCAGTCTTAGAATAAGAGAGTGCTCATGCCACCCATCTCGGCTTGTTCCTTAACAAATATTTCAAAGTACTGGTAAATGATGGTGACAGCTAATAAAATACCAGTTCCCGAGCCTATAGCTCCTAAGAAATCTGCTAAAACAGACAGGGCTCCGATACAGAGACCTCCAAAGGCAGCTGCTGTTGGTATGTAACGGTTGAGCTCGTGGATCATTGAGTTGTCTCTGTGTCCGCGCATCACCATTTGTTGTTCTTTCAGCTGTTTTGCTACCTGAGATTGAGATGTATGAATGAATAATTTTTTTATATATTACAATGTGAGATTTTGTCTCTGTTAAGACAACAAGAACTATAAAAAAATGTTAAATATGAATCAATCATTAACCTTTTATTATTAGCTTCACGCTTACTTTAACCCATATCATATGCGTAAGACAAATCTTGTGTAAGCCACATTATTATCCAACTTCCACCAAAAATTTCAGACGTCTATAATCCAGATAACAATCTGGTGCTCAACGCCGCGCTTTCCCTTTTGTAGAATAGGGAAATGAACATAACTAATTCACTAATCACAATCATTAAGTTTACACTCAGACATTGTACTGCGCCACAATGGACTTAATTTTTTTTAACTTAATTGTATTGAAATTAATTCACTGAATAAAATTTCTTTATGTAAAAAACTAGAAATAAAAAATGAATACTCACATCCTTAGCCGACGATCCTGACACATCAATCCAAGTCTTGGAGAAGAAAGCACATGAGCCCAACATGAATATAATATAGAGGACCGCGTGCACGGGGTCATGGGCTATATGGGCTAGGGACTCAGGTGGGCTGAAGTAGTAGCATAGTCCACCGACCGGATAAGCACGAGCGGGACCACCGCCGCCAACGTCAGCCCATACACCGAGGAGATTTACTAAGAAATTGCCACTGAATTTTACTGCTAACATCTGCAAAAAAGTAGTTTAATTATTATTTTGTATAAATTACTTAATATTTAATGTTAAAAGAGATTATGTTAAATAATTTCAGAATTTATAATGTAGATACTTTATTAATTTTATTTTAAAGATTTTTTTAGAAAATACAAATATTAAAAAAGGAATGTTCCTTTTTATTAAATATGAATTCTTTAGATACGAAAAAATTTTTTTCAAAAGCTTGCTTAGTAAAGTTTTGTTTAAAAGGGAATTTTAAACATATAATATGATTAAAATTTTTCAAAAGTGTTACCTGACTCCATTCTTACCTGAGAAATAACATAAAGATTGGAGACCAATGCAGATTGAAGAATGATAGGTATATTTGAAGTGTAGAACAGTTTGATTGGGTATGATGAGTATTGGCCGCGGTAACGGGCGGACTTGATGGGCAGGTCCACTCTGAAGCCCTGCAAATAAATAATGATTAGTATATTATAATTTCATATAATTATTTTACTATACTTTTTTAGAAAAAAATTTCTGAGGATTTATATATTATTCTTTATTGTAATGTATCTTCTAAATATTATTTTCCCTTGTAAATGAATAAATTTTTAAAATAAAATTTATTGTATTAAAATTGACAATCTCGTAAAGATCGCCCGACTATATTGCGACGGTTTTGGGTTCGATTTCATACAATTAAATTAATTATTTCTATTTCCTTGTTCTGATAACTAGCACTAGCGCGACTTCAGATTTTCTTCACGGTAAGATTAACAAAAAAATTGGAAAAAAGAAAGCACATCTCACCTGGAAGTATATAACAATAGCAAAGACTAGAACAGTGGCCAGAAGGTTCATCAAGTTGGGCAGGTTCTGCCTGTAGAAGGCCTCTCGCAGGGCGCGTACTTTGTCAGGGCGGGTCGCGAGGAGGTGGAACAGTGCTATCACTGCACCTTCGAATTCTGTGCCGCGACCTTATTGAAAGAGACACTTTGTGTAATAGTTTTATTAAATCAATATTATGACTCATGACTTATGACTTTTTCTCATTATAAATGTCAAGTATTTTATGAGTATACTTGATATTTATAAAACTGTCTCTTAAATAAAAATCTATTCTTACATTTCTCTTTTTTATCTACTCTTTTATAAATTTGTTAATAAATATACTGAAATTTTTTGAAAAATTTATTTCAGCTATTTTAGTATAAACAA